>KK113564.1:230158-243794 GCA_000611955.2 Stegodyphus mimosarum | reverse complement strand
TTACTTTGGAGTACCTAAAGTTTTAAAACAAACCTCTATCAGAAAAATGCTTGAAACAAGTAAAAAAAAATTATGCATTATTAGTATCCTTTATTTTCCGACCTCTCTATTGTATATGCCCTTAATGCTTTAAAATATTCCTGTAATCACTAATATAAATGAATATATATATATAAATATATAGATATAATAATAATTTAAAGCATATAATGAAATAATGTAATAATGTATATTATTGTACATAATAATTTAAGTAAATGTACCTAATATACCTTATTTATTTTGCACTTTTAGTCTAATATTATGATTTGGCTTTTGTGTCCTGAAATCCGCAAAATCCTAAAATCCGCACAACCTCTGGTCCCAAGCATTGCGGATTTCTGGACTTCTACTGTATTAACCTTTAGATTATGCCTTATGTGACCATAAAACACATAATTTTTTTATACACTTGTAAGGTTTATTCTAATTTTATAACAGTTACTTTAAGTTTGCCACACTTTCCTCTCTCTCCTAATTTCAGCTTGCAATTTCCTACCAGAATGTATTTTCAGAAACGCGTTGAAAAGTATTATTTAAGTCGATGTTTCCTTGATTTCGTTAGAGAGCCAGAGTTTCTGACTAGCGCGCGTTTGCCTTTGGGCTACGTCTCTCTTAAGTTATTACTACGCCGGCCGTACTTCGGGCCTTTGATAGCTTCGCATACTTAATTGAGATTTAGGGACCAACTACCTAGAATCCTGATAGCTTCGGCTATATCTTTTTAGCTAAGCATTAGTTAAGCTTTAATTCTTATTACTTCAAGCCCAAGTGGAGGCTTTGCTGCACGCTGTGAGAAAGGAGCCGACTGTGTTGACTCTTATTTTGAGAAATAAAGCGTAATTAACCCTTCTTGAGTCTTACATCTCTGTTCACACGCTCAAGCGATTATTCGCTTATCGGTGTAAGAGGTTCCCACATTTAACTGTTAAATAAAAGGGTGGAACCCCACACACTTTATTATAATTCAAAGTAATCTTATGAAGCATGTATTCAAATGCTATTTGTTGCTCTTCGTATAAAAGCTTGATGAATGAGAGATCTGTATACTCAGAATGCAAGCATTGCTCAGAATACCATGCAAATCTGATGTTTACTTTACTTGCTATTTGAATAGTACTCTCCAAACATAAATGCTTCGTGTAGTTATGTTTATGTTACCGACAATGTATGAAACGCCGACATTCTATAGAATACTTAGGCATTTCAAAAACTGCCTGGTGTTTTTAGGCAAAGTATGAAATATGAGAATTATGCTATATTTTAATTAGGCAGTGTATATAATGTCTAGGCATTCTGTAGAATGACAAATGCTTTTTAGGCAAAGTATCGAAAAAATATCATGATAAGGCTATAGTCTAAAAGACGTTCATTCCTCAAAAATACTAATCTTATTTTCAAAAATTATGAAAGACTGCCATTAAAAGCTTTTATTCTAAATACTTAAAAAATTAGTGAGATGATCTTGGTACACCGTAATAAATTTGCATTCGCTATCTGACGGAGGCTGGAAATGAATAAGATCTACCTGGCAAAGGAAATTAAATTCAGAAAAAACCGTAGGTTTCACAACAATGCCTTTTTAAATATATTTTTTTTTCTGGCAGGGATTACAAAAGTGGATGTACCGATATAATTCCATGTAACGTTTCTGTATGTGGTTGAAAGTTCTTTCAGCATTCTGTCACGCCATCCGTGTCCACTAGCCAAATGAGTTTCATGAAGTACTTGAAATAACTCAGTATCCATGACATAATGCTGTATAGTACTGAGGCCTTCTTTAACAATGTAAATGAGTTGAAGTTTTATTTTGTTTTCCAGAAATATCACATCTTAGCGATTCAAAAATCAATAATTTTGAGTCATCTTGACGTTTTTACATCATTTATTAACGTTTGGTAAGTAGTTTCGGCTATTTGAAGTGAATCGGAGATATATTTCATACTTTGACGGTTTGTCATTTGGCACTCTGCCCCGGCAGCGGTAAAATCGCTAAACACTGGTAGTTCGGTCCGAGGTTCAAATCTCGCGAACGGGCTAACTGCGTGGGCGTTTTCGTGGTTTTTAGCAATGGGTAAGTGTATACGAGGCTGTTTCCCTTAGAAAGCCCACCCTGAAAGCATCCCTTCCCATTAGCAGATAGCCCTCGAGGCTTTGCCGTAATTGCTTAAACCAAACCAAACGTTTGGCATTCTACAGAATACCTAGGCAATGTGTGAAATATTTAATCGTTTCTTCATCGCCAAGCCAGTTTTCCGCATTCTATAATGCTTAGGTACTCTATAGAATGCCGGATTTCATACTTTGTCGGTAACATATACAAAATAGTCATTATTTTGTGTATGCTGCATTTTTTATCATGAAATTCCACATCTACTTTTCTCCCGGGTTTTATTTTCATTAACATCATTATATAACTTTTTTATAAAAACTAGTTCAAGCGATTGGTCACGCGAGCGACTAATAAACTTAAACAAATCAATCAGAATATTTTTTATTATACACAGAGCTTGACGCTGGGCAACCGGTGGAAAAAATGGAAAATTAAAATCTGCTTTAGTACTGGTTTCACGAGCGAAAATTCTTGGATGAGATTAATGCCTCGGCATTATCAAAAAAGAAAAAAAAAATTATAATGCCTAGGCTTCTTAGGCAGCACAGGTTGAAAAATCCCACAAACGATTTTTGTATCGCCGTCAGAGGGCGCTTCTCCTTTTAAAAAAGAATGTTAGTTTAGTTTACGATGTAGGCAAGCAAAGCGCCAACAGGTAGTGGCTATGTAGCAACGGTTCCTTCCTGAGGCTTGCAAAAGCAAAGGCGGCAGAGTTTGAGTGGGAGTGTGCTCGTGCACCTCTTGCATAGGCAATGTCGTATAATTACACGCGATAGTTTTATATGCCCCACAGTAAAAGATTTTACTCGCCATGAACAGACTGTCGGATTTGTCTCTGTTCCTTAATCTTGCGTGTACAGCGTAATAAGTTATTGCAACTATTCTCACGGCTCCGGATTCTGGCATACTTCATTACTTTGCTTATTAGGCCTATGCGACCTGGTCGCCCCCTGTTACCATCACAGACTTTAACCTATTTGTCTGAAATTTAAAGTCGCGTGCCGTCTGGGCTTTATTTCAAGAGCCGGACAAATTGCGCCTCGCACGATATTCCGGCAATATCCATACAGACTAGACTAGACTAGACTAGACTTTACGATGTAGAACGAGCTATAACCACCGATGCATTCCGGGTTTTGTTTTTGTAAATAAAATGGTTATTTTTATAGATTGTTGAAGTATTGGCTTCAATTGGTACTAAGTATGATACGATATCTCTCATGGAATAATACTACCCTTTTATGGTATTTTTTGGTGCATCGGCCGATAATAGTGTTTGTGCTTCGAATAAAGAATATGGTAATATAAAAGTGTTGCTAGTTTTAGATTAAAATGTGCTGCTACCTTTGGATACCTTAAGACTAATAAGTTCCAAGTAATATTAGATAATTCAAGGTAAGATTTAATATTCTCCTTTCGTGCCGTTTGGAATGAACTGATGACAGAACAACTCTTATCTGCAAATGACTTCTAACTCCTCTCCTTCTCTTATTAAAGTCAGAAGAGAAATTTAATTAATTGAAGATATCAAGTTAATTTGAAAGAATTGTTAGAAATTGGTTTCAAAATGGAAATCGCAAAAGCTAGAAGAACTCCTCTCAGATCTCTTACAATAAGATTAATTTCTAAAATCGAAACTAAGATTTTAGAAAATGAAACTGGAGAAGAAGAGTTGGAGGAATTTACGGAACAAATAAATTTGAAATTTAAACAGTTAAAAGAAATAGATTCTGAAATTCAAAGTAAAATTACGGATATTAACGAAATTGAAACCGAAATTATTAAATGTGATGAGTGTCATGAAAAATTGATTAATTGCTCATGTAATTTGAAAGCTGCTATTAATAAATGTAAACAAAGTACTCGAAGAACACAACAACAACGTATTAGCTTGTTAAAATTAGAAAAAACAATTCGTTAAATTACCGTCGTGAACAAGAAGATTCGTTGGCGATCCTGCCGATTGGCAAAGATTCTGGGATCAGTTTGAATCCCTGATACACAAAAATGAAGATTTATCTAACGCAGACAAATTTAATTACTTACACTCATATTTGACTAGAGTAGGCAATGCAATTAAAGGAATTACACTGAGAAATAAAAATTACGAAGCAGTAAACAGAAACCTTAAATTAAAGATTTGGGCAAAAAATATCACATCTCTGCTTAGGGAATTGTTGGATACTTGTCAAACAGAAGTTCGCAATTTAGAAGCCTTAGGCATTAATTTAGAAACGTATGGTTCTCTATTATGTCCCATATTGATTAAATTAATACCGCAAGATGTTGTTCTAGAGATCACTAAAAAATGCGGAATAGAGGAAGATTGGAAGGTTTCGAAAATAATCAATATTCTGAAAACAGAAGCTGAAATTAGAGAAAATACCTTATTTTTGACACACAACAAATATTCCAATGAAAACGAAACAAAATTTCAAACACCATTACGAAAAACTAGTAATGCGAATGCAAAGCTTCAAAACTGAAACACTTTCGTGAAAGGAATTCATAAAAGTACACCATCAACAATGGCATTCAATATGACGGCAGTCCGCATGCATTTTCTGTTCTGCACCACATGATTCATTTAAATGAAATGTCACCACAGAATAAAAAAGAAATTTTAAAGAATACTACATGTTGTTTCAAAATGTATCACATTAGTAAAAACTGTCGAAATAAAGTTTCTTGTTTCAAGTGCAGAAGCGAAAGTCATCATAGTTCCATTTGTCTGAGTAATAACTGAAATAATAACATTCATCAAACGAATAACAGTGAGAACAAAAATAAAGAATCATTGAATTTAAATGCTAAGGGAACTCAAGTGTTTAATAATTCTAATTCTGAAACTTTCAGTTCAGTTTCACAGTGTAATGCAAGTATGACATGCTCCAGAAATGTTTATTTACAAACATGTGCAGTTGTTGCAAATTCAGAATTTAATTCTAAAGTGACTAGGCTTCTACTTGATAACGGAAGTCAACGAAGCTTTTGCAGGGAACATTTAGCGAATACACTTGCTATGAATTACACAGTCCAGTCACATTAATGTGACCACCACATACTTTCCATGTCAGAGTTAAATAACCAATCACAGAAGGCAGGTGGCAGCACAGTGCAGTTGAGCGTATATAAAGGGTGTGTGAGGGCTTCGGAAAACATTTCAATCGTTGGCGTAATGCAGAAACGAAGCGATTTATCCGACTTCCAAAAGGGCATGATCATTGGCTTTCGGGCCAAGGGTGGAAGCATTTCCGAAACGGCTGAGTTTGTGAACTGTTCGCGTGCCGCCGTGGTAAAAGTGTACCGTGCATGGCAAAATGGGACTGTCCAAAATCAGCGACGTGGCAAATGTGGTGCACCACGGGCCATAGATGACAGAGGCGAACGACGGTTGCGGAGATGCGTTCGGGCAGATAGACGGGCTACCGTTGAGCAACTGACCACCAAAATGAACCAAGGGGCTACCAAAAGTGTCTCCCAAAGTACTATTCAGCGAACATTGCTGCGTCTGGGCCTCCGAAGCAGACGCCTGGTTCGTGCACCTATGCTGACTGCTGTTCATCGACGGCGAAGGCTAGAATTTGCACGCCAGTACAGCAGCTGGACGTCCACTGAGTGGCGACAGGTTGCGTTTTCGGATGAATCGCGTTTTATGCTCCATCGGACAGATGGACGTTGGCGTATAAGGCGTGAAACCTCTGAAAGGAACCACCCTGCAACCATTGCCGGAACGGTCCAAGCTGGAGGCGGGAGCATTATGGTCTGGGGAATGTTTTCCTGGCATTCTCTAGGTTCACTGATCATTGTGGAAGGCACAATGGATCAATACAAGTACGCATCTGTCCTTGCGGACCATGTTCACCCCTACATGCGCATTGTTTTTCCTCAGGATGATGGCATCTTCCAGCAGGACAATGCGAGGTGCCATACAGCTGCCAGTGTACGTGCGTGGTTCGAAGAGCACCAGGATGAGTTTACCGTCCTCCCCTGGCCAGCAAACTCACCTGACTTAAACCCAATCGAGCATCTGTGGGGCCATCTCGATCGAGTTGTTCGCGCCATGGATCCTCAACCGCGTAATCTAGCGCAGCTGGCCACGGCATTAGAGTCGGCATGGCTCAACATCCCAGAGAACACCTTCAGGGACCTATGTGACTCTCTTCCTGCACGTCTCGCAGCAGTCCGCTCTGCGAAAGGTGGTTATTCTGGCTTTTGACAGATGGTCACATTAATGTGACTGGACTGTGTATTATCGGTCTGTTCCTTCGTAATGCAGTACGCTGCAGAGAAGTCATAAAATCATAGAATCTTCAGTCATAGAATTTGAAATCAACGCTAGAAATAATACGCAGTATTCAATTAAAATCAAAACTCTCGTTATCCCAGACATTAATGGCGCCATAATTTAACCTCCATATAAACAAGTGTCAGAATTCATAGCTAGTCATAAATTACAGCTCGCCGACTCATGCTGCGGGGATAAATATTTGGATGTTGAAATCCTAATTAATAGGATCGGATATATTTTGGAAATTTATCTTAGATGAAAAATCGCAATAAATAAACATTTAGGTGAATTAAAAACTATCTTTGGATGGGTAGTTACAGGTTCAAAATTTGGTAATGCGGAAGCTTGTTTACAAAATATTACCATTATGAATAATGCGGTAATGAATGACCTACGAGTGTTTGGGGAATTACACGCAAAGTACTGTGCTTGTTTTCATTTGAATTCTATGCGTAAGCATGTAATAAGCAATATCCGTTTGCTCCATTCCATGTTAAAAATAAACCGTACCTAACTCATTTTTATTTTTCTTATTTATGGCATGAACTGGATAAAAATGATGCCTTAGAAAGGTATAATTTTTTATTGGTTACTGACAAATGCTAATTGCATTATTCAGAAATAGCTTATCGTTTAATAATTTAAAGTTTAAAAATTATGGATAGGAGTAACCGAGAAACAATCAGCATTCATGGCAGCCTAATTCAAGCATCGCGCAGCATGTGGTTTTTAAAATCTGACGTTCCGTGTGGCTTTAGTTATTTAGTTTATCATTTATATGCCCTAGAAAATTGAATTTTCTCAGGTGTTTCGCCATTTTATATGACATTAGATCTTTAATTTAGCTTTAAGCTTATAATAGTACGCTGCTTAACAAGCTGCGCCGCCCACCTCGTATCAGGGTTAGTGACACTAACAGCCATACCTATGGGCCCAAGTACGAATCCCAGAAAAGACATTAATGTTTGTACGCGTAATAGTGTCCGTGCGGCATGGAGGCACTCAACATACATGACGTACCAAAAGTCCTCTCGAGATGCTGGTGGTAAAGGAAGAGAGAGATGGAAGACTGTCGGACGGCCCTTCAGGGGCACTTCCCTCAAAACTGGGGAGGAAGCTTAACAGTTAGCTAGGTTCAGCAATACCTCAATCACCTGTGTACTGCAGAGGTCCTGGCCTAGCTTCTACCAGTACCTGCTTCATAAGCTGGATAATTTAAATGCATTTTATATGCCTTTTATTACATTTACGTTTTATGAAATTTGCATAATTCTCCGTTCTGATAATTCATACAATTTAGAACATATCTAACTGATAATTTTATAAACATTTCCAGCATTATTATAAATAATGAAGATGATAATATGCAATTCGATTCAGAATTCATTTATGTTTAGGTAAACAACAAGTTTTCAACTCTATATAATCTACAGACGACTGCTAGTAGCTATTACAGTAACCTGAATGGAGACTGTGAATCAACATTAAAAATTAATTCAATTATTCCTTGTTACTGGACTTTAAATCACCGACATCCAACTAAATTTTGTTTTTCTGGAATAAAAATTTTAGAATTTTTTTTCTTGTAATTAAATGTATTTTTATTATTTCTTAAAAAGGTGATTGAAAGTAGTGTTATTTATATTCTAAGAAATACCATCTGTATTCTAAGTTATAAAATCTGATAGGCTATTCTCACTTAAATCGTTAGTCCCTGCGGCAGGTGGTCACCATGAAAGATTTCATTGCACATAATACTCATAAAAAGCAAAAATTCACGCGAAGTACCGAGGAAAATTGCATAGAAATTCAGTGCGATTTTTTGCTTTTATAACGTTTATTCAAATTTGTTAAAAATGAGGTTTAACAATAATAAGATTATAATATACAAATTAAATAATTATCACTCCAATATACTTTTTCAGCCATCTGTAGTCTTAAAGCATTTTTGCTCACCAAGGGGAATGAGAAGAAAATTTATATAAAGTATAACTGACTACACAGAGTATAAATGAAAACGAAAAAACTTATGTTGGAATTATTGCACACTAATATCTAATTTAAACCGGCAAGCATTCCAAAGAAATTAATCATAATTTGTATCTAAATGGCTAACTTTTCTTTCTTCATAAAAGAAAAAAGATCATAAAACGCTGCTAATTGGCATTTATTGGCTCAGTGCAATTTGAGATACAAATTGTCTTTTCTGCAGAAACAAATTATTGTTCATTTAATGTTGTAATTAGAAGAGTAATTTATTCTGAAGAAAAAAGATTTACCTTTCGAAATGCATTTAGTCTTTTTTTCATAATCAATACAGAACAATGAAATTTTGTCAACTATTATCGTTGATGATCTTTTCTTGCATTTAAGATTAACACTTGTATTTGAAGTGGTATAGCCAACAATATGTAATTTTTTTATTGCTTATTTAATCCCGTTTCTTATAGATAAAGCATTAAGTTAATAAGTTATTATTTTTGTCATAACTTTATGGGGTTCTAATTTGTAAAGGTATAAATCAATGTTCTCGAGACCTTACTAGACTGACAAGCGAGTTATCGCTCCAGTCTGAATTCAAATGACAAAGTTCTATGAAGGTTAAAATAATCTTTTTCTAAATTCTTTAAATTTAACAGGCGGCATCACTGTGCTTACATACAAAACTCCGCCACTTGCGCGTATTTAAAATAAGTCGAAATACAAATTCAAGTAATACAGTCGGAGACTACATACTTAAGCTGTTCGAATATTTGAAGTGCGCGTTTTAACGTCGGCTAGTGAAAATGGCTAAAGCTAGAATACTCTTTGGCAGAGCCGGCGATAGGACGTGACATGCAGATAAGGCTGCCAAAAGCTCATAGTAAAACATACAAAACCCTCGACGTAAATATCGAAATACCTGTGCTACGGAAATAAGAAAGTTGTAATAAAGGTTTAAATCATAATAATTGGTTAATTAACATGAAATAACTTACAGCTTCTCTTAAACACATAAACAATTATAATGCTGATAATAATAAACCGACAGCACTGTTCATTCGTCTTACAATGAAAGCTTCAATAAAAACTTGAAGAGAAATGGGGAGTTTTATTTTTTTGAATGAGAATTTCATTTTAAAACTGAAATGTAACAAATTCCCGTTTTATACAATTTCTATCATATGAACTTTGGATATGTGATAAATTATTCACTCAATTAAGCCACGGAACTTTATAAATTGTTAAGAAATATGAAATCGTATTTTAAAATTAAAAACTGGAGTATAATTAAAAATTAAACAAATACCCTTTAAATATACTTTTTCAATTAACAGCCATAACAGTCTTAAAGCATTTTACTCACCAAGAGGAATGACAAGAATATTTATAATATACGCAAAATTTCATAATTATCCTTTAAAATAAGCCAAATAATATTGTTTTTCTAACAATTAGCATCCAGTGATTGGTTATGAAAGGGAAATGTTGTTTATCCACAAGCAGGATATTACTCTTTGTTTCACAGGTAAGTTGAAACTCTCTTAATTACGGGCTGAAATTAACATGGCTAGTATACGTCAGTACTCGCGAAGTTAATCTACGTGCGCTGAAAATAAATACTCATGTTGCTTTCGGCAAAATAGAAGAAACTGACAGTCAACATCCCTTTTGTATGGTTGCAGTGGCGTTGAGAGGAAAAGCGGTCTATTTATTGACTCGCCGTTTTCTTTCTCGTCAATAACACGACCAAGTAAGCGGTCATAACCTTAAGAAGGTCGGAACTGATATCGTTTTGATTGATTGATTCATTTTCAATTCATTCAGGGCATGTTATGTTCCAAAATGGCTCACATTGAAATAGCGAGTATCACCCTGATTTTAGATTTACACGTGTACTTTAATGATCTGCAAATTTTTACAGAAAGTGGGGAAGAATATTTGCCTTTTCATCCTTATGTCAGTTACAAAATTCCTTGGATTCTCCAGAATTTCTGCTTTCAGGTCTTTTCCCACCTGTCAGTAAAATTCATTGTTCGATTCTTAAGAATTCCATTTCTGAGTTTCATTCTTCAAGAATTTGTAGCATATCGTGTTAGTGTGGTTTAAGATATATTGGTTAACTTAAGCGAGCGGCAAAATTTAGACTCTAGGAACACGAATCTTACGTTCGAAAAAGAGAAACAAACAAATCTTCCATAGCTAATGGTAAATGAACACTTAAACACAATTTTAACTTTTGGTTCTGCAAAAATTATCCACAAAGCTTCTTTAACCCTTTGACAACTAACGGGACATATATGTCCCACTAAAAGTTTAATAATTATTGCTGGGTTAAAAAGTACTTAGAATCTTCTAAATGTTGGGGAACAACGAATATATTTCAGAAATCTGTATTCGGAAATCTAATATGAGTTGTTATCTGTGGCACATTCCCAAAATTATTGTTGCGAATTTTGTATTTAGTTAGTTATTTTTAGTAGGATTATAATTAAAATTGTTGTGTTTCCCCGTGCAAAGCAGCGCGAGACAAATTTTAAGAGAAGGCTACGTCCGTAAAGTAAAAATACAGGAGGACGTGCACTTGACATTGAATAAATGGATATCTCGGTAATTTGTATCGAAACTGACTAAATATAATTGACTGCTGCGTTAGCTGTAACAGTAATTACGTCCTTTTATTGCTTTCCAGAAATTTCGAGAAGCAGAAATTTCTCGCGATCGATCGAAAGTTATAAAAAGCCAGAGATAACATCTCAGCTCAGTTGTTTAGTTAGCTGCTGCTGTTATTGCGCGTGTTAAGCGTGAGATCGGATTAGCTTTCTCTTTGCATTGCGTTGTATTTTAACGCTTTTAGTAGTTTGAAGTATAACTATTGATTATATTCCGTGATATTGCGAACACTTATACGAATATCTCCGAGGAAAATTCCAGCGTTCTGTTATATTTCTTTAGATAAAAATACATTTTATTAATTTTTTTTATTGGACTTGTGCATTCAATCTATTACGAACCCGTGCGCGCGCAACATTATTAATTAAAGATACTTCAGTAATTATGATAATACTGTAGGATTTTACTTTACTTTTATAAGAGCTATTTTTATTTCGGAACAAGTCTTTACTTTACCTTATAAGGTATTTCTCTCGCTTTCTTCGCATGCCTTCGTGATGTAGTGGTCAGCACGCTCGACGCGTAACCGAGAGGTTCGCGGTTCAATTCCCGGCGAGGGCAATGCTCATTTTTCATCTCTTCGGCTTTTACAACCTTCTAATTTTCTACCTACGTTTTTCTGCCAGAATGAGTTTTCAGTATTACGATTTATGCAAATAAGGTAGAAACGAGTATTTAAGCTGAGGTCTGAGTTGCTTCAGTACGATAACGTGTTCTGCCTTTTGGCTACGTTGTTGCTATTAGATAAAGCCTGCTATTCTACGGCCGTACTTAATACGTGCCTGGTAGTTTACTCCGTTATTCTTATTTAAGGGCCAACTTCGCAAGTTTGTGCAGCTTCGGCTGATTAATTTAACTAGGATTAGTTTATATTTTCTATTTTGAGTTAAAACCCGAGAGGAAGCTTTTTGTACGCCCGAGAGGGCCCACCTGTAAATGTATTTTGAGTTAGAATAAAAAGGCAATTTAACCCTTCTCCGGAGTTGTTACTTATGCGCTAGAACGCGGGGAATAGTCGCTACACACTTCTTTTGTATTCTAGCTTTCAAAGAACTCTATTTTAGCTAAGATATTACAATACAGTGATCAAATTTTCTTTCATTTGACTGATCACAGGATTTATTTTGCTAATCAATTTTTACTTCCATTGAATTTATTTCAATCATTACATTTTATTTCAATGCACGTTTAATGTAGTAAAATAACATTTTACTAAAATGAAGATAAATAATTTTAAAGAAACACAGAAGTTTAATTTTTTTAAATAATTCCCATTTACAATGTAATAATCTACTAGGATTAAATCTTAGATGAAAACGCAAAGTTCACTTAAGCGTATACCATAGCAAATCAACAAAACGATGAAAGGGCCGTACTTGGGAAAACTTACAATTTTTTGCGATTGTTGTGTTTCCTTTCATGGGAGAGAGATGCTTACTTGCCATTAAATGATCTTTAAAGCTTTTTTTTTTAGATAAATACA
Source organism: Stegodyphus mimosarum (assembly GCA_000611955.2). Taxonomy (NCBI): domain Eukaryota; kingdom Metazoa; phylum Arthropoda; class Arachnida; order Araneae; family Eresidae; genus Stegodyphus; species Stegodyphus mimosarum. The sequence goes on along the minus strand of KK113564.1, from coordinate 231,215 downwards.
TAAAGTTATCCGTGCAGATAATTATATATGTTTGTATACTGGTAAAGTGCAGACAAATATTAGTAAAGAAATTATATCGCTATAAGAGTTACTTCTTAATTATACAATATACCTCGTAATATATTATATATTGTTAAAGTGTGATATTTAGAAATCCTGTAAATAAAGTACATATTTCTTAACTTCTGAAGAACGATTGTAATTTTCTCCTAAAATTATCTACTTACATGAAAACCAAAGCAAATGGAACATTTGAAATTGTTTTTTCTGTTTGGTATTTCCTAGAAATTTTAACAGGAGATAATGATTATGAACACATAGTAAAAAATCTGATGTGTACACCACATGACTTCCTTGTACCGAATATTAAATTATACATATTTTACATCTCATTTAAACTTATTGGATTAAATTAAATCTACTTCGTCGATAGCGCATAGACCGCAATAGAATAAATGAACTCTTTAAAATTCACTATATTTGTTTACCATAGCGACACTCTGGCGCTAGCTTCACTTAACAGCGTTCCATCTCATTCATTTTATAACTCAGAATGCACAAAAAGTATGTATATCATCTGAAGAATTATCTAATCGCTGCCACATATTCTATTCAAATACTATGATAAATCTAAAACGATGTATAAAAGAAATTAAACAAACAAACAAAGAAACAAACAAAAAACAAAACAAAACAAGAAAAAGTTTTTCACAAACCATTTAGTATTTGTCATTCAATTAATTCAGTCCGCCCTTCGCGACAAGGCAAAAATACATAAAAACTCAAAATATCTATATTAAAATTTTCGAAGTAAATCTTAAACACTTATTTCCTCGAATAAATTCCAGAAGGGATTAAGCATGATTTAATTCGCCATAATAAAAGAAGGCGTTATCTCTGTTGTTCCGAAGATTAGTTTCTCTAGATTGGCCAACAAATCCACTTTCTTTCTTTTCGCCATCGACGGAACAGCTGGCCCACTGGGTTAGGTGCTTTTCAGCCTGTTGGATCCCGTCGATGGAATTTAAAGTATATATATAAAGAGCTTAGTAGTGTG
>KK113564.1:211248-230089 GCA_000611955.2 Stegodyphus mimosarum | reverse complement strand
TTTCTTTTCGCCATCGACGGAACAGCTGGCCCACTGGGTTAGGTGCTTTTCAGCCTGTTGGATCCCGTCGATGGAATTTAAAGTGTATATATATATATATAAGAGCTTAGTAGTGTGTCATCCTGCAATTGACCACGCTAAACGAGGAGCATTGAAATAAGGACCAGAACATGAAAAAAAAGGTGCATGATGAGGACTGCTGAGACTAAGGGGAACACTTATTAAGGTGCATGTTAGGCAGACATTTATACAGTTACGGTACATGTTGGGCATACACTATTATGGTACATGTTAGGCATACAGTTATATTAATGATAGCTATATAATCAGGTACAGATGCAAAGATGAACAAATACATTGTACATGTTAGGCATACACTATTATGGTACTTGGTAGGCATACAGTTATATTAAGGAAATGCTATATAATCAGGTACAGATGTAAAGATGAACAAATACATTACAGATTGTAGGATCTGTTAAAAGAGTGGATTAATCATAAAATTAAACATAATTGGGAATAAAACAAGGAAAATAATAATAACAAGTAAGACATTAAGTAACAAGTAAGTAAATTAATATATGTACAGAGCGGGCTGCTGACGGCACAGTGTCCAAGAAAAGAAGTCACTCCAGGCTGTCAGCAATGCTTTTAGCAACGGTAGTGCAGTCTCTAATGCGGCTGAGCGCATATTTGTTCTTAATTGTGTTCTTAAACCAAGCCGGCATATTGATTGCAGCTGGTCTTTTTAAATGAGAATTCGCTGTGTGAGGGCAATCAAACACATAGTGATCTGGATCACCAGTACTCCCACAAATACATTGGTCACTGTCTCTTAGGCGAAATCTGTGAAGATACGACATATATGGGCCATGCCCTGTCAGATACTGTGTAAGGTGCGAGGAGCAGCTATTTAAATTCTGGTTAACTTCTGATTGGAAATCATACAGTCTTCTGCCTGTGGTGCTTGTGTCCCAGTAGTTTTGCCACTGCTTCATTAGTTCACATTTGAGTGTAGTTTTCAGATATGAGTGCGGAAGGGGCACAACAATGCTACTCACATGGGGTTCATTGGCCGCGCCTTTCGCAATCAAATCCGCTGCTTCATTTCCTTTAATCCCCGTATGGGCTGGAACCCATTGAACCTTAGGCCTCAGACTTGCAGGACTCGAAATTAATAGTTTTTGTATGTCTCTGACAATGGGATGCCTACTTCGACGGCCCTGGATGGCCTGTAAGCTTGACATTGAGTCTGTGTAAATTACTTTATACCCGCCATTATTAGCAATAAAGTCCAGAGCTGCCTTTAGGGCTGTAAGTTCTGCCTGAAACACTGAGTTGCTGGGGTGAAGCTTCTTAGCCCAGGAATGAATTATGTAGTCACCCTCCATTGCACACCAGGCACTGCCAGTCCCGAGTTCTCCTTTGGAGCCATCGGTATATAGGGCTAAGGATTGTAATGCACTTGGAGGATTACAGTTTGCTTCTATATCGAAGTCTGCAGGGTGGTAAGGAGAGTGGGCAATGTGATTCTCGTAGTCCGAGGATACATAAGTCTTACTCCAAATAGTAATGTCTTGTTTTAGTCTGATCACTCTCACCGCAGCACTCTCGCTCTGTACTATCAAGTGCAGGGGCGGTAGCCCAGCCAATACATTTAATGCAGTGGTAGGAGAGGTACGGAATCCTCTGCAGATGCCCAGAAGAAATGGTCTTTGCGCGGAGTTCAATGCATGTTGCATTTTAATCGTGACATTGACGCCCCATATGGAAACGCCATGAAGAGCTATGCGCTCAGCGACTGTGGCATACCATATTTTGAGCATCTGTGAGGAGACACCCCAGCTAGCAGCAGCTGTTCTCCGCATTGTATTAGACAATTTATGCAGCCTTTCTTTAAGATCCTTGATGTGAGGGAGCCAGGAGAATCTGTCGTCTATAATCACACCCAAGTAGCGAAAATGTCTCACGAATTGTATGTTTCTGTCATGAAGGTTTACACACGGGGTACGCTCGTGCCTTTTTTCCGGGCTAATCACCATTCCTTTTGTTTTTGTTCTTGAAATTGTGAGCTTATGTTCACTGGCCCAGCGGACTATTTTGTCTAGCGCTTTTTGGGAATTTGCCTCGTAGCTTTTACGGCTGTGACCGTTTGAAATCAGCAAGAAGTCGTCAGCATACGCTATTATTTCTGATGTTTCATCATCGTCAAAAAGGTTGAGCGCAGTGTCTGCTACCAGGTTCCACAGAAGTGGACCTAGGCAAGAGCCCTGCGGACAGCCTTTCGTCACCTTTTGCATGTGGACGCCTCCATCCGTTGTAGCTTGAATTCGTCTTTCACTCAGGTAGCTGTAGATCAAATCAAATAAAGTTTTGGGACAATTGATATCTTTGAGACATTTCAAAACATCATGCCACCACAACGAATCGAAGGCACCTTGAATGTCTATGCTGATGACAACAGTATGCAGTTTATTCTGCTTATTTCTAAGTACTGTGTTCCGTAGGTGATACAGTGCGTGATCCACTGACTTTCCTGCTATAAAGCCATATTGCCTAGTATTTATGAGTTTATTGGTATGAATGTAAAAATTCAGTCTTTGAAGTATTATTCTTTCGAGGATTTTTCCCATGGCCGGGAGCAGGCAGATGGGCCTATAAGAAGCAGCCTCATTTGGATCTTTATTTCCCTTCAGGAATAGAGCAACTTCTGCTATTTTTGTGCCTTCTGGAAAGAGACGAATTCTCCAGCACGCCTGTAAATAGGAGAAAAGTATTGCCGGATGCGTGTTATGCATAGTTCTGAGAATACCATTATCAAGCCCATCCGGACCTGGAGCTTTACTCGGATTCAGCTTCTTGATTACATCATTCAGTTCCTTACTTGTTGGAGGTGGCTCAGAATCAGCAATGGATGAAGTATAATATTGTTCAATACTAGTTCGTATTTCCTTCTGCGCTGTAGTGTCCTTATGGGGATCATCATGCTCGAAAATCGTTTCCAGTATATGTGTCACTATCTGGTAACTAGTGTTGGCATTCTGGCAGATTGACGTAGTTAGACTGGTAGGTTTAAAGATCTTATCATGAGCAACTTTGAATAGTCTACCAAATTTTTCTGTTGCGTTCGTTATGTTTCAAATGTAAACAAATATGGCCGCTATAGCTAAATAGCCAAAATAGGCCGCTAGCCAAAATAATTAGGCTTAGCCGCACTTAAACAACTTTTAAATTGTTGATAATTTGGCAATTATAACATGCAGGTTAACTAAAGGAATAAAAACCTTAACCGGAAGATAAGAACAATATAATTCAATCATTTTTAAAGGAAAAAGCGCGCAGTTTACAAACATAAAAATAAAGAAACTGAGCCCACGGAGCAGAGTAACAGAGTGGATATATACACTGCTGGCCATCGTAAATGCAGCACCCTGAAGGAAGCATGCAAATAGCATGAAATTTACAACATGCGTTAGCGAAGGTGAGATATGCAAATGATTAGAATTTCAGCGCAGACGCACATCACGCGCGCCTGTGGCGCCACTTCAAAGCGCTATTTAAGGCTTGGAGTTTTCGACGATTTCAAATTCGGCAATTGTGTTTTTCTTGCGGTTTTTTTCAAAAAACCGATCAGTAATGCGTCGTAGTAAACAGCGATCATCGTTTGATCAAGCATCCGAGTTCGACAGAGGAAGGATAGTGGCCTACCGAGAGTGTGGATTATCTTTCAGGGAAATGGGTAGTCGTGTTGGACGAAACCAAACAACTGTGATGTGGATATGTGACCGTTGGATGCAGGAGGGTAAGACAGACCGACGTGTTCGATCGCATCCACCTCAGTGTACCACTTCACGGGATGACAGGAACATTGTGCGCATGGCAGTGACGGATCGCTCGGTCACATCACGAACCATAGCACAGCAGATTCAGTCTGTAATGCATCATCCAGTGCCTGCGCGTACCATTCGACGCCGTTTACAGCAGAGTGATCTGTCCGCAAGACGTCCATTGCTTCGTCTACCCTGGACGCAGAACCACAGACGTCTCTGCCGCCAATGGTGCGATGAAAGAAGGATGTAGACGGCAGAATGGAATGACATTATCTTTACTGACGAGTCACGCTTCTATCTGCAACACCACGATGGTCGGATTCGAGTCTGGAGACACCGTGAAGAGAAGATGCCGAACAGCTGCTTTATGCACCGCAACAGTGGTCGTGCACCGGGTATTATGGTATGGGGCGGTATTGGATATCACTCTCGAACTCCTCTACTACGCATTGCCGGTACTTTAAACAGCCAGCGCTACATCTCCGAGGTGTTGGAGCCAGTTGTCCTTCTTTACCTTCAGGCTTGCCCACAGCCATATTTCAACAGCATAATGCTCGACCACACGTGGCACGCATTGACCAAGGGTTCTTCGTCAATCGCCATATTGAATTGCTTTACTGGCCGGCTCGCTCTCCGGATCTTTCGCCGATAGGAAACATGGGGTCCATGGTTGCTGAACGATTGACCCATATTACATCACAAGGGGCCACACCAGATCAACTTTGGCAACGTGCGGAAGCTGTTTGATCCGCTGTACCCCAAGAACACATCCAAAGTCTCTTTGAATCAATGCCGAAGCATGTGGCAGTGGTGATCTCCAAAAATGGCGGCTACTCTGGCTACTGATTCTGGAAGGAAGCACACTTCACAGAAGTCTATAAATTTAATCATTCGATACTTGGTCAACATGTTATCTACTAAATAATTCTTGTTGTGTTATCTCTTGTCTTTCTTGGTGTTGCAATTCGGGTGGCCAGCAGTGTATATATATATATTTATATACTTTTTGGTGCGGTCGATCGCAACCAAAATAGGAGGTGCACATCTACATGTTATAGCAGTCCTACACACAAATTTTCAACGTTCTGAGGCTAGTCATTTTTGAGTTATGTAAGATACATACATACATTCGCAGGTACGCGCAGACGCCACGAAAAAATCTCTTCAGAATCCATTTAAATGAGTTTTATAATTTTTTTGGGGAAAAGAGTCCTTTAATCTGTCTTTGCGTTCAGATTTCACGCAAAAACATCGTTAAATTGCGTTCGATAGCGGTGAAAATGGATATTTTCGTTGTATGATTACCGAAATTTTTTGCAATTACAAAACTTCCTTTTTACTTCGTGCAAGGAAGAAATTCGCAATTTCTTCGAAAATTTTCCTTGTAAATGGTTAAAACAATTCTACATTCAAACACCAGTTATATAAGTAAACATGCAAAACATTTACACAATTGCATCTCATTATTTTTTTCTCCGATTCTTCCCAGAATAATTTCCTAACGCTTTTGCAAAAATGTTGCTTCCTATTTATGAAAGATCTACAGAATTTACATACAGCAGGGGCCGCTTAATGTGATCACGTTTGCCCACTGCGTTTTGTTAAAATTAACCAAATTATAATATTAAGCGATCAGAAAACATGTCCTTCAAAAAAGCAATGGAACTTAAGTTAGTTAATACAACTAGAAACATATGTATACGTACATCATTTTAATTGGGAAAAAAAGTTATTATAGTTCGACCGCCTTATCCTTCCGTGAACGGTGTCATGTTGATGGGCGCCTGGGCCTGGCCCTATCCCAGTATAACTTAAGTAGTTTCACGAATGTTAGCATAGCGTGAGTATGATTGATAAGGCAATAGGTTGTAGATGATAAGCAGAATTGTAGAATTTTTTGTAAATTTTGAAAAGTCCATTTCGAATATTGAAGAAGTTTCTATTATATGGAAGGATGAAATTATTACTTCCTTTCAAGAGCTGGTATTTGAGTCAGGAGCAGGAGAGAAGCGAGATGTTAGAAGCTTGTAGCAGAAGAATCTGGTTGGCTGTGGAGGAGAAGCTGATTGGAGGAAAGTACGATTAGTGTGTGCTAGGGGGGAAGGGCGACAAACTCTTTTCAGAACCATACGATTTAGAAGGACGGCCGAATGGGTGGGGGTGGGGGGGGGTAACTTTAGACCTGCTGTTACCAAGGACCAATAGGAACGAGGTTAGAAATTTGTGGACTTAGAAAAATTTTTTAGAAGTCTGTGGACTTAGATAATTTATCAGAAAATTGTGGACTTTGAGAATTTCATTTGAATTATCCTCTGGACTTAGAATAATTTTCAGTTATTTAAATTATGGATTTAAGATATATTTCAGTTATTCCAATTACTGGTCTTAGAAATTTTTGATTATAACAGGCTCAGAACATAAATAAAATTAAGAATTATTTTGTACTTCAGACAATGCATATATATATATATATATATATATATATTTATATGTATATATATGTTTTTTTTTAATTATTTTACAGGAGATTAATAGTAAGTTCTTAATAAAGCCTTAGGCCTTCGTCTGTTTATCCTATCATTCACGTTGTAATTCAGGGCTGGAATAGTGGAATTTTGGACTTTAGGGAGGTTTGCGTAGAATCTTTTAGCCAGTTTAATGATGAAAGTAATTAGGTGTGGTACTCTCGTTTCAAAGTGTATTGCATCGTTTCTAATATACTAGGTGCTATTGGTGATCTGTCTGAGTGTGACATTCTGCAGTTGTTATAATCTTTTCAATGTTCTATTGCAAGCATAACCCCAAACTGGACATGCATAGGTTACTATGGGACGAAGCATGGCCTTATAAATGAGTATTTTTTGATCTAGTGCTAAAACGCTGTTTCGAGCAATTAAGGGGTAGAGTGTTCTTTTACTGACTCGAAACTTGTGAATTACGTGTTTTATGTGGGGGCTCCATGTAAGTCTTTGGTCTAATATGACTCCGAGGTATTTGACTTCCTTAGCCCAAGGGATTGCAGTCTGATAAAATTTTAAGTTTTCTGGAATATTCTTTTTTGAAGTAAACATGACGGCAACAGTTTTATCAACATTTATTTTTATTTTCCATTTCAGGAGCCAGGATTCAAGTGAATGGATGTGTGTTTGTAAGTGTTGTATAGCTGGGCTAATCAATGCATTTTGTGAGATGATCGCAGTGTCATCTGCGTACATAGCAAGTGTTGTGTTATGCATGAGTGGAATATCGTTCACGTATATATTAAAAATATAGGGGCCAATAAGGGACCCTTGCGGGATCCCTGCGGCGATTTTGTATTTTGTGGAGTATGTATTATTGACGTGAACGATAAAGTATCTATCTGTTAGATAGGAATACAGTGTTGTTATGATGAATTCTGGGAAACCCAGATTAATTAATTTGAATATTAGGCCATCGAGCCATACACGGTCGAATGCCTTGGCTATATCTAGAAAAATTGCAGCTGAATGAAGTTTTTGCTGATATCCAGATGAAAGTAGTTCCGTAACTCGATACAGTTGATATACTGTGGAATGTTTCTTCTGAAAACCATATTGTTGTGGGATGATGATTCCATTTTCATCGGAGAATTTTCTGAGTTCTTGAAGAATAATATATTCAGCAATTTTACTGCAGGTGGGAAGTTACTGCAGGTGGGTCTGTAGGAGCTCGGTTCATTAGGTGATTTTCCTGTTTTCGGGATGGGAGAGATTATAGCAATTTTCCAGATTTTTGGAAAATATCGTAAATCGATGATGAGTTGGATGATTTTGATCAGTCGACAGATCATGGTGAGGCCCATTTTCTTGATCATCTGGTTGGTGATATTGTCATGACCAGGACTTTTTTTGATTTTTAATTTTTCTATATAGCCAAGAACATCCGAAGGGTTGACTACGATGCTGTTGTTTGTGCATGGTTTTGATAAGTATTGATTAATGATTGTATTAACTATGTTTTCTGTATGTGGATCAGAGATGTTGTTAATGGTGAACTGAGATGCATAGTATTCTGCAAGAGACTGAGCTTTCTCAGTGTCAGTGTAAGCGATCGAAGTTTGGCCTTTAATGGGCGGAATATTTTTGTAGCATTTTTTCAACCTAGAGGTAGCTTTCCAGATGGAATTATCATCAGTATGAAGTTCTTCTAGGTAGTTAGCCCAGCGTTTTTGTGCATTTAAGCGAGTTTGATCTCTGACTTCCTGATGTAGTTGATTTAGGATCCTTTTATCGTTAGGATGTCGTGATCTTTGCCATTGCTTACGGGCATTATTTCTTCTTTTGATCAGGTTTCTTAGCTCAGGATTTTTATCAATTATTTTGACTGGGATGGATTTAGTATTGCTTTGGTAGGCAGTTGTGAGGTCTGTTGTAAATTTTTCTACTAATTCGTCTAACTCATCACTCGTATGGGTATTGTGGTTTGGGTAAGAACACATGCGCCATTCGGACCGAATTATTTTCGAAACAGAATCGAAGGATGGGGACTTTCTTTCCCTCGAGCATATAATTTCTCTTTTTTGGGAGAAGAGAATACTTTCACGTGACCTTTCACGTCGCAGCAAGTAATAACTCCCCTTTTGGACGAGTCTATGTGTTTTGGCAGAATGCCAGCTAAGGTTGCGTTTGTGACGGTCGAACTATACTAGTGAAAGGTCTGCAAGGTGTTACGCAAATGTTTATAATTCTTTTGGAAATTATTTGACCAATGATTTATCCGTAATATTTCTGCTCTAAAGGCATCTCTATTAGATTTATAGACAATTCATGGATTTCATTATGATCATCTTCAGAAAATTTATCACGTCATATGCTTGGATTTGTTTCAGAACGCAATTGGCTCTTCTTCTATCATCAGTATCGCAATTTGAAGTTTTTCATGAATATCCACTCATGCGTTAAATTCCTGACAACTCATGTTAGTTGGAGAAGTAGTTTTATTTTTATCTTCTTCAGCTTCCTCTATTTCATAGTTTATTAAAAGATTGATATTTTTAAAACAGTTTTTTATGCTCTTTTCTGAGACCATGTTCAGAAAATGCAAAGCATGAAGAAGTTTATTTTTTCTCGCTAATTTGTTTGCATAGCCTCATCCCCCATGCTATAAAAGACTCTAATTCTCAAATTACGGCAATAATATTCGTTCGTCACTCTAATAATCCATCGATCACATGAATTCACTTGGACTGCGATAGTTCCTGACAAATATACAATTTCAATACGCTTAGGAGAGACAGTTGCAATAAGAAGAAAGATATTAATCTAGAATTCAAACAACAAAAATCAGTGTTATATTTGCAAATTTTTGCAGGACTAGTTTGGATGGTTTTACCGAACCATCATCCTAAGCTGCCAATGGCCTTATCTCGTTCATTTGCCCTTTGGCAGCCCAGGTTGATGGTTCGGTAAAACCATCGAAACTAGTCCTGTGAAAATCTGCATATATGACGCTGATTTTTGCTGTTCGACCTCTCAATTAGTATTTGTTCTGCGCGTTTTTTAACCTAAAAAGAAGAAAGAGGCATTCTTTAGCTCATTATCCCTTTCCAAAAGTCATTCATTAAAAATTACCCAGGTCATCCAGCCTTTGAAATATATTTATAGTTCATTGATAAATTTTTACTCCTTTAAGGCACCAAGAATATTTTGTTTTCGATTACTAACAATCTTTTTTTAGAATTACAAGCACTGACCACGGTCATACGATCTTTAGATATTTTGCAACCTTCTGAAGTATTACTTTTAAGTAAATATGTATTTTGGGGCATTAAACATTGCGACAGACATATTTCATCTGCATTGTAAATGTTTTCAGAACAGTACTTCATTGGACAGTCATATTCCTGCAGCTAGTAAATCATCATCTTTTTCTTCATATATATTATCAAGCGGTAAGGACAGTTTATCATCAGTAAAGCTTTGTGCTCCAACTCTACAAAGCTGCTCATTTTTCCTGTTTAATCAGAAACCTCGGCGATATAAGAGAAATGCCTTGCCCCTCGCGATATTTATGCTTTTCGAGTTTTGTAAAAATAACTGATATAGAATACAGAGAAATCAATAAGGTATCTATGAAAAGAGATATATTAAAATTTTACTTACATTACAAATTGTCCATGCGGGAATTATTTGTGTAATCACAAGTACGTCTTCGGACAGTAATGAATTCTTGCCACTTATTTTCAGCAAGTTTAGATAAATGATTTCTAGGCTTCTGAATGCGGTGTGATTCTAGAAAATGTTGAAGTAAGAGCACAGCGTCCTTGACATGTCCCCATAGAAAATAATCATAGGGTGTAATGACAGGCGATCTTGTTACCCAGCTCAAAAATACCAGCTCGTGAGCAGTAACACATCAAGTGGCAGATGTTCATTTAGTAGGTTGTTTCGCGATAAATTTTCAACATTTCTTTTATCTATTGATAATTTCTACTTTTTTTCAGTCGCAAATGCCTTGCTTATACTATTTATACAAACAAGTTTCATTCTTTCTGAAATTCCTTTGTAGATATTATTATTATTATTAAAGACCCTATAAATGGTTACTTTCAGAAATATAATTAAGGTAACGATGTAAAATAAACTGTGTTATTCTCTTGCTTTCAAAGTGGGCTGAGGCTATTATTACTCGTGACTGCTACGAAAGACTGAAACTGACAGTAAATGAAGGATATGTTGAAAAATAAATTAGAATTTGCTATTGTAAGGAAAATAATATTTTGAAAGAGTAATTTAGAGATATTTTTGCCTAAAATGAGGTATTTGTGGTATTATTTCCGTGAAAAAATATTTTTTAATTTCACAGACTTATTTTCCAAAAGGAAAGTGTTACGTTCCAAAAACAATTTAATGCACATGTCTTTATTAATATTTTATGATGCTAGACACTGAATAATTACACTGAATGTTTTCTGCAGATTCAAGTCAATCAAATGTCATTAGATCTCGGGCAGTAGTTTTAAATAATAAATAAAATTTAATTCTTTTTGTTTTATTATATTTAATATAAGGTTTTAAATTATTTTGACATTTCACTGTTACAAATAATGTAATAAAAAGTACTGTGCAGTTTAAAATACGCATCTCTTAATTTCGTATAGAATCTTAGTCTCCCAAAATATTTCTTACTTATTATGCTCAGTATGTATTATTATTACTATTATTAGTCCAAAAGGGCTTTGTCCCTGAAGGACTATTGTTTTCGTTTTGCGATTTTGCGTCGAAGACATTAAAAGTCTGAATTACTTTTTAAACTGTTGCAACAAAATATTGCAGCCCTCTGTTATAGTTAAAGAAATTAAATAACGAAGAATCTGCATAAATGTATGTATATTTCTCCAAATGTGATAAAACAACGGTACCTAGAGCCATCTAATTTTGAATAACGTACGTTTCCATCCGTTCGGCATCTAGAAGCCCGAATTTGGAACTTGTTTTATTATCTATTTCATATTTTGTAAAATTTAACGAATTTTTGATGAACAAACTCAAACGATTTAAAAGCGAGCCATGGCAACACTCTACGGGGAAAAAACCTTTTTATCTAAAGCTCGCGGAACTGTGTATCGGAAGTTCTAAAGATATGCTCATTTTAAAATTAATTTGCGATGTAGTTGTTGAACTGAATTTTATGGTTTAAGTGCGAAGAACATGATATTTGAATAAAGGTAACACGCAAAATGTTAAGAAACGCTCCTTTGGACGTAATTTAAAATCTGAAACCTTTCAGATTTTTTTCTTTTTATTATTATTATTTATATGTTCCTTTCTAAGTCTCTAGAAGAAAGGGAGTGATGAATTGTTGCCAAAATAGTTGCTTGTTGTTTCGAGAGTCAGAAACGTAACACAAATGTTTTCCACATTCAGTGTTTAATTAGGGAGTGAGCGTGGCAGATGTCTAGCAAAAGAATGGCAAGAGTTTTTCCCTTAAATATTCTTTCACATATGGCACGAATTACATTACAAACCCCCTTTTCCTTTCGCCAACCTATGTACACAGATAAGGGTAAAAATCCGATTGTGAGTTTTCTGTCAATAAACACGAATTACGAATCAATGTCTCCATAGTAAGTTTTCGCTATTTTTAGTATGATTTACGTCTGTGTATGTGTGTAATGATCTTTCGTCCCCGATAACTCTTATAAGAAACTTCCAAAAAAATTTTCGCTGTCCATGTTTAAGATTTCTGCATTCATATTGTAGGGATTTTAAATTCACTAACGTTTATTTTATTTTAAAACTTTATTATCATCTCTTATTTTCCACTTCCGGCCAGAATGAACGCGTTAATATGTTTATTTAAATTGTACTTGCTAACGCTTAAGTATTTAACTTGTGCCTTTTTGCCAAGAGTAGGAAGGAGAGAAAGCCCTCTTCTACGAGTGCTCACGCGAGCTTGCCATCCGTTACTGCCCGTCTTTAAGGCAGAGGTGTTGATCCTTTTGAAAGTTAAAGAGGTATTGTAGTTTTCCGCAGTTGGCGTACTACAGACGTAGTCATTTAAAAGGCCAGTCTTAGTGCTAGTCATCTGTGTAAAATATTAAAAGTTAGCTCTTATTTAAATTTTAGTTAGTTAGTAGTCTTATATTCTTTTACGTTCAGGCCACAAGTGGTTGGTCTTTGCATCCCGAAGAGCGGGAACGTCAGTAAAATCGATAAGCCAATAAAGGGTCATTTGAACCCTTCTCATCTTTGTTGTATCTCCTACACACCCATGAACATAAGTTTTAGTAAGCTCCCTGTTCCTACTCAGGACTGCAGTTATATTTGCAAAATCAACTGAAAGAAACAGTGGTCCTGATAATATAAAGAATTAATTAGATTTTAAAAAAATAATCCAAAACTTTTCCTACTTCAGTACTTAAGACTTTTATGGGAATAATAAAAAATGAGTAGCATATATAACTAACACCGAGCTGTAAAATTTACAAATATTTTGTTTATAAACAATCAACGTTTATAGCTCATTGCTATTCCGCATCCTGTTCTATGGTATAGTATCATGTTAGCTACGCGGTCCTTCTTCTGTTTAAAGCCATTCAGAAAAGCTTCTGAACGCAGATGAAAGTCGCCGTGGGAAGATATGTCTCAGATCCAGTCCAGTCCAGTACAATCCAGTCTTACTAGTTTTCCTCATTCAACATTGTTTTTTTGTCCACAGTTCTTTGAAAATGCATTATAAATTTGTAGAGACATTAGGTTACTTCGAAGCAGCAGACATGAAAAATCAGCAAATATGCTCGAACCACGGACCTGTCGAATACGCGCCGAGCGTGCTGATCACTACACCACGAAGGCATGCCAAGAAGGCGGTAGGAATACCTTATATACTCCCTCTTTTAAAGGGCGACTGGTGATTAGGGAACCCAAACACCAAATCCTGGTGATGGAGAATCATCATCCACCCCCTTCTTTATAATAGGCACCACTGTAGAGACAGTAGGTTATTTCGAAGGCGGAGAGATGAAAAATAAGCAATGCCCTCGCCGTGACTCGAACCACGGACCTCTCGAACACGTGCCGAGCGTGCTGACCACTACACCACGAAGACATGCTAAGAAGGTGACATGCCAAGAAGTACCTTATAAACTTATTCGCGGACACTTCTTGTACACATCTGTGTCCATCCGACACATCTAACTTGAGAATTTCTTGAAATTTTTAAATCTTTTTATACAACAGAAAATCCTCACTTGCGTTGCTTGCGTATTCATTTTGACGTGCAATTCTTTTATGTTTTCTTGTAGGCCTTGTATAGGATACAAGCTTCCTCTAATTTTTTTAGGGCAGACAACTCGTATAATACACGATCTACCTTCTGGAAGAGTTAAATCGTGGTATTTTCCCCCTCCTTTCCGCATGCTTTTGTGGTTAATTGAAAGTATAGTCGAGACGTATACGAGAAGTCCTGGGTTCGAGTCATGGGAGAGGGAATTATACAGTTTTCACGTCTCCTGCTTCAAAATAACCTGAAGACTCCACAATAGCACTAGAACTGAAAGGTGGTCAACGGTAATTCTTCACCACCAGGATCTGGCGATTGGATCCCCTAATCCCCAGTCGCACTTAAAAAGAGACACTATATAGGTCTTTTCTTCCTCCTCTTCGCTTGCCTTCGTGGAGTAACTGGAAGCATACTCGACACGTATTCCAGAGGCCCAGGGTTCGAGTCCGGGCGAGGGCACTACACATTTTTCTCGTCTTGAGCATCAAAAAATCCTAATGACTCTACAACTTTTCACATAAGGATTGGTAGCAGTTTTGACTTCCTACATCTTTTGCAGATTCTATCTGCATCAAAATGTCCAAAACTGACTACCTCGTTTCTTTATACACTGCTCGACATTGAAAATGCAGTATCAAGAAGGAGTGGGAAAAAAGTGATGAAACTTGGAAAAAGACAGAGACAGCAAGCAGCAATAAGTGATCTTTATTTCAAAATGATAGTCACAATACAGAGCAAGAACGGCGTCGGCTCAGTAGGATGTAGGACCACCGCGGACAACGATGCACGAAGAAACACTTCTAGGCATAGAGTCAATAAGAGCGCGGGTGGTGTCCTGGGGGATGGCTTTCCATTCCCTTTCAACCATTTGCCACAGTTCGTCTTTTGAACGAGGCAGGGGCAGAGTCTGCAAACGGCGTCCAATCACATCCCACACATGTTCGATTGGTGACAGGTCAGGATAGTACGGTGGCCAGGGAAGCATCTGTATACCTTGCATAGCATGTTGGCAGATGCGAGCACTGTGTGGTCGGGCGTAATCCTGCTTATTAGGCAGCCCCTGATGGTAGGGGATTGCCACCGGCCGCAGTACATTATTTAAGTATCGTTGGGCCGTCATAGTGCCCTGAATACGAACTAGAGGTGACCTGGAATCGTAGGCAATAGCGCGCCAAACCATTATGCCACGTTGTCGCGTGGTGAGGCGTTCCACAGTTACTGCGGGATTTAGATCTGTCTCCACGTCGACGCCACACACGTATGCGGGGACTGTCACTGGATAAACAGAAGCGTGACTCATCTGAGAACACCATGTTTCGCCATTTTGTCATCCACATCGCTCCAGTCCGGCACCATTCTAAACGTTGGCGTCTATGCTGTGGGGCCAATGGCTGTCTTCTTAACGGACGCCGTGAGTGCAGGCCGTGTTCAACCAATCGACGGGAAATGGTTCTCGTAGACACGGGAACATCCAGGGTATCATGCACATGTTGCAGAATCGCGGTACAAGTTACTTGCGGGACCGCCACAGCTTGTCGGCGGATGCGTCGATCCACGCGTGCTGACGTCACTCTGGCTGCATCTGCACCCCTCCTTCTTCCCATATTCCCTTGTTCCAACCATGTTCGCCATAGCCGATGCTCCGTGCTCGCATCCATGTGGATATCAGCGCCGATTTGACGTAAGGACCAACCCAACCTTCTCAGTCCGATCACCATACCCCTCGTAAAATCGTCTGTCTGTTGAAAGTGCCTTCGTTGAAGGCGGCCTGGCATTCCCCCCTATTACACATATCCTCCGGGACGAAAACAAAATTTCTTCGATAATTTGTCTGGCAGAAATAACGACACGAATATTGCCCATTCTGCACGTTCCTTCCCTTATATCTTACTTCACGTGCGTCGGAGCATTTCACATCATTCGCATAACTCAGTGACGTGCGTCTACTCTAAAATTTGCATAAATTTCTGACCACTCCTTCTTGGTGTTGCATTTTGAATGTCGAGCAGTGTATATAAAGAAATCATCGCAAATAAAGTGAAACTTTGTATTCCTCCATTAATTTTGTTCTGCTGACTTCTAATTGCATTTCCTTCAGAAATTTTGCCTCTTATTTGTGTAAGTAACCGTAATGATACCACGTGGCCCAATGCAGTGATGCAGAATACCCGATTTAAAAGCCGCTGATGGGTCAGAATTTTTTATCAGTAAAATAAAATATTAAAAATAAATTTTAAAATTTCTTTCGAAATATTTATCAAAACACAGATATGAACAATAGCTATAATACCGCAGAAGGAAAAATTTCAAATTTCTATGCATTTCCTATCTGAAATGTAAAGTTTCGTACTCACAAGGTAGTTTTGTTTGTTACACTTCGCAATTCAAATATATTGGCAGCTAAATACTAATATATTTTATCAGGACTGAGTATTCTGTGTGTGTTCTTTACAGACATTGTGAAATATTTACCAGGGTGTTTCTTCTGAGGTCCTGAACTGGAACAGTGAGCTGATGAAATGTTAGCTTTGTTCTGATGTATCTGCTGGGCTGGATAATGACTGCACATGAAAGGGATTTAAAATCCTCTTTTATTAAATCACTATTATTTACACACTTCCCAACTCGGGAGAGATACAGAAATTAAAAGACCGCACTTGGGTCGAACTTAACAAAATTTAAATACTAAACCTAAAATAGAAATGTAATTCAACTTTGCTTCGCAGAGCAATTCGCGGAAGTTGGCCTCTCACTAAATGGTGCGTAGCAAGATATACTAATACTAGCGCACTTCAATTTGTTTTACAATGCAATCACGTAGTAAGCACTATGGCTTATAAATTTAAACTGCTAGCTGGTCAGGCGAACGTCGAGCAGAGTGACCGTCATCTGAGACTGAAGCTCTCTCACATTGAGAGGTTTCTACCTCTGGCTTAAATAGTACTTGGCTGTACTTCAAATTAGCATAAGCTGAAAACGCGCGCTTCTTCTGACGGGAAGTTGAAACAGAGAGGAGATAGAAAGATTTAAATTAAAATAAAACTTGGTTAGTTTAACTAAAACCTTACAATTTAAGATCGATATTTCAAATAATTCTTATATGTTAATCATTAAATGACTTATTTTAGTTTAACGTAAAAATACACAAATTAGGAAAACTTTCTAAGTTTTCAGAGAAAACTTCCCAAACCAGATATAAATTGAGAATAAATAATTACAATATAATCTCTTTTTCTTATCCCTAAAATTTTTCTTAAATTACTAGAAATTAATTTCATCACGGATTGCAGATGCTTATCAGTTAATTTGGCTTTTTCCTATTAATTTTCAACTAAATATTAGAGCTGCATATAAATGTATTCTCAAGAAAGGGAATTATTATTAGTGCAAAACTTCGTAAAGAGCATCTTGCTTTTTGACATGTACGAATAAAGTTAAAGAAAATCGTTCTCTTCAGATCTTTGAATAAGATTTATTGTAAATTTGTTGGCTCTATTTATAAAATTTCTGGTGCTTTATTCATGTTCGCTCTTAACGGTTCAAATAACTAAAATCTTGCAGTTTTTTTCAGCACCCTATTTGCAACAAATACGTAATTGGATTGCTGATTGGATTTTCTGATTGCATAAAATTACTTCGGGGGTCGCTAGTTAATGGCAACTGGTCTAGCGCAGATATACACTACCCAACTTTTAAAATGCTTCATCAAGAAGGCGTGACCCGAAAATTATGCAAATTTCAGGGTACACGCACCTTTTCGAGCTAAATGCGCAGCTCTCCAGCGCATGTTGAAGAAGATTATAAGGGAAGGAACCTGTAGAATGTTCAACTTTAGTATCGTTATTTATGCCAGGGAAATCATTGCAGAAAATTTGCTCTTGTCTCAGAGGATGCCTGTAATAGCAGAGGATGCCAGGCCGTCGTCAGCGGAGGTAGTTTCAGTAGACAGACGATTTTACGAGAAGCATGGTGATCGGACTAAGAAGGGCAGGTTGGTCCATACAGCAAATCTGAACTGACACACACCTGCACGCGTCCACAGTGTACCAGCTGTTGCGACGACAGTTGGAACAAGGATGGGCCAAGTTCGAGCAGTGCCGGTGCAGCCAGAATGACGTCAGCACGCGTGGATCGACGCATCAACCGACAAGCAATGGCTCACACACAAGTCGCTTCTATCTTCCTTCTGCGGCGTGTTCAAGACACCTTGGATGCTTCCATATCGACCAAAACCATTTGCCGTCGATTGGTGACTAGTAGCCTGCACTCTTGGAGTCCGTTAAGAAGTTTTCCATCGACCCCACATCATAGATGCTAGCGTCTGCAATGATGCTGCGTTCGAGCGATGTGGACGACGGAATGGCACAGGGTCGTATTCTCAGATGAGCCACGATTCTGTTTCTCCAATGATAATCGCCGCATACAAGTGTGGGGTCGATGGAGACAGGTCCAATGCGGCAGCAATTATGGAACGCCTCACCGCGCGACAACGCGGCATCATGATTTGGTGAGCGATTGCATACGATTCCAGATCACGTCTAGTTCGTTTTTAAGGCACTATGACGGCCCAACGCTACGTGGATGAGGTGCTGCGGCCGGTGACACTCCTCTGCCTTCAGGAAGTGCCCAATTTTCTTCATTAGCAGGCCCTTTTGATGCCCTTTTGACCACACGTTGCTCGCCTCAGCCAACGTACTCTGCAAGGTGACAAATGCTTCCCTGGCCACCGTTCTATCCTGATCTCTCACCAATCGAACGCATTTGGAATGTGATTGGAAGCCATTTGCAGACCTCTCCCTTGCCGCTTTCAGAAGACGAACTGTGACAAATGGTTGATAGGGAATGGACAGTTATCCCTTAGGACACCATCCGTAGTCTCATTGACTCTGCACCTAGACTTATTGCTCCGTGTATCGCTGTCCAAGGTACCAGAACTTACTAAGCCGACGCTGTTCTCTCTCTGTATTATGCATATCACTTCGAAACAAAGATCACTTATTGTTCCTTGCTGTCTGTCTCTGTCTGCCGAGTTTTATCACTTTCTGGCCACTCCTTCTTGGTGTTGCATTTTCAATATCGGACAGTGTATGAATACAGTTTAATAAGTGCGCGTTTTCAGGTCTCAGGCTGTGCGCATTTTGGAGCAAGTGACATGATTTTAGTCAATTGGTAGCTGGAAGTATTATGAGATCTGGAGTCATTATCTTACAAATTTGAATATCGGATTAAAATTTACACGTCTAGAAGTGCCGTATTTTTATATAAAC
>KK113564.1:169949-211235 GCA_000611955.2 Stegodyphus mimosarum | reverse complement strand
TCATCTGTGTCGACCTTGGTTTTTTTTTCTCTGCTCCTGTGCGTTACGTAAAATAGTCGTTATTATATATGTATATTATGAGCAGATCGTTTATTAAAAAGATTAATTAGACAGTGAGTATTCTGTAAGAACGTTTCTGGTAAAATAGTTTTATCTGCTATGTTTCATTTAACCAAAAACAATTTATCACAATAACTTTGCTATTTTATATTTTTCATCATTTCATTTATATAATCGGACTGTACATTATTATAAAAACTGAGATTTAAAAGAAAATTTGCTTAAATAATGTCTAGTATGGTATTTATTTATACACCAAAAAGCAAAGGAAATAGCATATATCTCAAGGTTCATGTAAACTACAGCTAAAATTTGAATATAAGCCTGTTATATGATAACAGAAATTATTTAAAAAAAGGCAAATTTAAAGGAGGATTGATGAAATACTTTAGTGTGTGAAAATAGCTCTTCAACCTCCTAAATATTTGAAATGTCCTTAGAGAAAAATGAAAGAAATTTTCTAGACTTCTAACTTAAATATCTTTATTCCACTCTGAACCTCATAATACTGTGTAATTGGAATTATCGTGCAATGGAAAGCAATATATGTGCCGGCCATTTAATCAGTAAAGCGTGATGATTAATAGAAAGTGTTAACGGAGGTTACAAGAAACTCAGGCAACAGCCGTATTCAAAATGGCATGACCCAGAGCAGCTGAAAAAGCGCTAAATTAAGACATGATATGAGCAAAGCGAAATCCGCAAGATTGTTTCTTTACGTAATGTATATATCGTTTATGCCGATAAAAATCTAAATTTCTCACATTTTCAGTATCTTAAAAAGAGACGGGCGTGAGCTCATAAAAGTAAACGACTACAAAAATAGAATACAAAAATAGAATAATAATTCTGTGACACGGTGAATGTCTTCGGTTGAATTCTAATATTAAGTTTCCGTTCGATAAGTTTTATAAATAACGTATAATAGGGCAGTTGTATGAAATAATTTTAATTTCATCGTCTTTTTATAATGTATGGTGACATATAAAAAAAAGTTTAAAATACTGAAGATCGAACTTAAATTGTCAGAAATATACCTTAAGTTTATTTTAGTATATTTTTATATTTTATGTAAAACACGGTAGATATACATCAGAAGTATTAGGTTATATGTGCTTTCTTCTGCACTGGACAAAAATGTATATTATATAAGAATGTGTATGGGGGCAGAATGACTGAAAATTAGAAGTGTTTTTTAAATGCCAATAATACAAACTTAAATATATTTAGCTCCTCGTGAACTCTTTCAATTCTAGTTTTCTATTCGCTGTTTAAAAAACTTTGTAAAATTTGTGCAATAATTAACTATTAATTAATAATTGTATTATTATTAAATTAAAATAATTAGAAGATATTAAGGTACTTTGGATTAAAATAATTATAGGATTAAATTAATTGGAATTAGGCTTAAAATAATTTTAAAAATTAGACAATTAAAATAGTTAGAATTAAGATTAAATTAATTTAAAAAAATCCGAAAGGTTTCAGATTTTAAATTACGTCCAAAGGGACGTTTTTCAAACATTTTGTGTGTTACCTTTATTTGTTAAATATCATGATCTTCGCACTTTAACCATAAAATTCAGTTCAACAGCAATATCGCAAAAGAATTTTATAATGAGCATATCTTTAGAATTTCTGATACAGAGTCTGGTGCATTGCAGATAAAAATGTTTTTTTTTTCTGTACAACGTTGCCATTGCTCGCTTTGAAATCCTTGAGTTATTTTAATCAAAAATTCGTTAAAGTTTTACGAAATATGAAATAGTCAATAAAACAAATTCCAAGTTTCACATTTGGGCTTCCAGATGCCCATATTCGGGTGGAAACGTTCAATATTCAAAACTGGATGGGTCTAGGTACTGTTGTTTTATTACAATACGAGAAACATACATACATTTATGCAGATTCTTCTTTATTTAATTTCTTTAAATATATTACAGGGCGATAGTATTTGGTGGCAACAATTTGAAAAGTGAAACAATGCTTGTAGTGAATCCACGCAAAATTCCAAAACGAAATTAATAGTCTTTCTGAGCAAATTGCCCCTTTGGATTAATAATAAACAGAATTAAAATAATTAGAGGAAATTAAGTAATTTTGTATTAGTGGAATTATCAAAGAAATATTTTCAAGACGAATAATTACTTATAAACATTTATACCTTTATCTCAATTAAGAAAAGACATTATTAACGTTTTATATACAGCACAGGGAATTTGCTTCTAATTTTCTGATCTTTACACTGTTATTCGCACAACATTTTTACAATAATCTGAGTTTAATAAGATGCAAAAAACGCTTCAAATTCACTTGTACTTGAAATATAAAAAAAAATATCGTCCAATTAACATTCTTCGAAACACATATTTAAAGCCATCCATTCCGGAAAGAAATAGAAAGCCTCTTTTGATTTCTGAATTTCGTTTTGATATAGGTGTCATAGCCTTTCGCATTGCTTTGGATATCTTGAACCGTCTGAAAACATTCATTTTTTAGAATCTTTCTGATAACAAAGAACAGAGGTGACAGAGAATGAGAAATCTGTGGGGTAAAGCAATAGGGATATGACAGGAATCTGTTTCTGACTAAAGAAAACCAAGTTTCTTTGCTAAAACTCCGATATCACACCAGATATCGGAAAAATTTAATTCGGTGTGCACTGCAACTACGCTTATAAGGTATTTCTTCCGCCTTCTTCGCATGCCTTCATGGTGTAGTGATCTGCATGCTCGACGCGTAACCGAGAGGTCCATGGTTCGATTTCAGGCGAAGCCACTGCTCATTTTTCATTCTTCTGCTTCCAAGGAAATTCTAATTCTTTATACTGGTGCCCGAACTAAAAGAGGTGGTGGATGATGATTCTCCACCACGGGATTTGGCGATTCGGTCCCCCAAAACGCCAGTCTCCCTTTAAAAGGAGGAGAATATAAGGTATTTCTCCCGCTTTCTTTGCATGCTTTCGTGGTGTAATGGTCGGCACGCTCGACGCGTAATCGAGGGGTCCGTGGTTCGATTCCCGGCGAAGGCGTTGCTCATTTTTCATGTCTCCTGCTTCGAAATAACCTAATGTCTCTACACGCTACTCTGTCTCGGAGAGTGTCACTACTTGCACTTACTTTAAAAAAATAGTAAATTAATGTTCTTTGGGAACAAATTTAATTATTACAATTTTCACTCATGTGTCATAAATTTCACATTTAAATTCTCTTTTCCGTAATTATCATAAAAAGATCAGTTACAAAATGATTTAACTAGTAAATTGTGAATACAAAGCGTTTGTTACGGATTTTGTATTTATGTATTTAACTATTTATTTAGAACTGTGATTAGAATTGTTTTATTTTCCCGTGCAACGCAGACGATTTTTATGAGGAAGCTAAGTCGGAAAAGTAAAAATAAAAGAGCGCGTGCATTTAATATTTAATTAATAAATATCTCGTAATGGCTGTTGCCATCCAGAAAAATGGAGAAAATAGGCTTTATCTAGTGAATAATTAAAAAGCTTATAAAAGCCGGAATTAAAACACCTCAGCTCAATTGTACCTATTATTAAGCGAACTGTTGTTTACTTAATGCTGTTATTGATTGTAGCGAAATCGCTGTGAGATTGAATTAACTTTCTCTGTTTTGAATTGAGTTCTGTTTAACGTTTGAGATATTGGGATATTGTAGGAATATCTCTGAGGAAATATTTCAGCATTTTCTTTTATTTCTTGTGAAAAGAATAAATTTTATTAACTTTTTATCGACTTGTGCATTCAATCCATTACGAACCCGTACGCACGCAACAAAATTAAGGTCTATGCAGTACGTAATAAAAGTAGACATCTATAAATGGTAAATTTTCCTCAAGAAAATGATCGGTGAAAATAAAAAGTTTTAGATATTATATAATTATTTAAATTTATGTGCAGTTAGCAATTGCACATGAATTTTAGTAACTGCATTACAGGATCGAATTACAGATTTTTGAGAGCATCTAAACAAAATAACAAATATATTTCTAGTAAGATGTATGATGCCCTGAACCATTTACAGTATCGAAGCCCCACAATGAGACATAGATGTAATAAGACTATTAGTCCTCCTCTGTACTAAAATGATATCCATGAACCATTCCTACTGTACAGAAGTCAACACAATAATCAACATTTATGCTAATACAGACCAAATTTTTTTTCCATTAGGCATAATCCTTTTGAATACAAATATAAGGTTATTCAGAGATTCGCTCTCATTTCTAATGAGAACTTTTTAATTATTTCTCATCTGTAAGGAAAACAGATTGCCATTATTAATCTAGAATAGTCAAACAACAAAGATAAGAATGGCTGGTGAGGAGTTAAGCTACTGGCGCCATCTATTAATAAAACGAACTAAAATATAATTTCCTTAAAGGCTGGAGGCAAAGATGGATTGGAATTAGGATCGTTAACTAGAACAAAAAGATTTTTTTGAATGTTAAACACCTCTAGAAAATTTAATTCATCAATAGAAGATGTTTTCTGAATAATTCTGGCTTCAGAAAAATTGAAGGTGGGATTTTCGGACCAACAATACTGGGCAACAGAGGATTTCTAGGTTTCCTTTTTTCATACATATGCTTCATGTTCCTTAACGCGAAATTTTAAGGCTCTCTTAGTTTGACCAATGTAAATGGTTACAGCCGAAAACATCGCGGTAAAAACATCGTGGACCAAAACGTCGTGGAGAAAACAACGCAAGCTGAAAATGTGGTACAAAACATCGTGGGAGAAAATAAAGCAAAGAGAAAACATCGCAGTTCTAAAACATCGTGGTACAAAATATCGTCGTCGAAAATATCGATGCTTTCTCTTTGCTTTATTTTCTTCCACGATGTTTTGTACCACGACGTTTTTGCTTGCGTTGTTTTCTCCGTGACGTTTTCGTCCGCGATGTTATCGGCGGACACCATGTAAATTAAAGCACACTGGCAAGGAATCGTATAAATACCCCAGGAATTTATATCCGGAATGGGGTCCTTGAGTATGGAATTCCTAATTTTATTGATAGGATCAATGTGCCATTATCCAACATTAAAATCTCTATATTTCACGCCTCATTGTTCTGGGACTACCAATTAATTATTCACTAATATTGGCTACATCGAGAGGGATGCGATTTAGAAAGTCTGGTTTACCAGGCAAAATGTTATTTCATGGTCCTTTACGTTCACTTCTTTTGTTTTGATGACAGAAAAACAGCTTTCTAGGAGTTGCAGAACATTTTTGGTAGTCTCTAAAATTTGGGGTTTTAAGCCCAAGTCTTCTTGGCTTATACGGAAATCAGGCCTTGTTGAGAGAACTCAAAGCTTTAAAACAAGCTTGCTTCAAATATTAACGGTGAATGGCTCGTGTGGATATAAGCCACATTATTCCTGTTTGAATAGCGCAGAAATTCTGTATTGCACCATTTTATATGTTAGCGCAGACTGTTAAAATGAGCAATCAGTTATAATGGCTTCTTAAGCAAGTTGCTCGTCTTAGGCAACTAGCTTAGGGGAAGTTCTGTTTTCATCTTCTTATTACTATTTTTTCTAGAAGTAGTGAAGCAGTTTTGCTGTGAAATTTTGAAACGGTTTCCCAACTGTACAGGTCTGTTGACCAACTTTCAATTTCTTTTTGTTCGAAACGCTACAAATTATGGTCAAATCGTAGTAATAAAATACAATTCAAATACAAACCTTCCGGAGAAGTTTAGAAAGTCCTCCACGAAGGCATCTCTCCCTTTAGGTAGATAGCCTTTGAAGACTTTGCCACAATCAAATAAACCAAACCTTCGCAGAAGAGGCGAAATATCTCGTTTGCCAACACCATAGGCCAGTCCTCAACTAAAAACGTTTCCTGTATGATAAATCATTGAACTTCTGAACATGAAGTAAATTTTCGATTACATTAGCAAAGCGTGTCATAACGCATAGTTACTTGTTCATTGAACTTTACACGACAGTAAATAACCGTTTAGAATCTGTTATTACACTTATCTCTTAAGCTACTAGAATTACCCTATAATTGATGAAGATGAAGTAAATTTTCAATTACATTTGCAAAGCGCGTCATAACGCATATTTACTTGTTCATTGAACCTTACAGTAACTAACCGTCTGAAATCTGTTATTAAACTTATGTCTTAAGCTACTGAAGTTACTCTGTAATTTTCTGCTTACAATACATTATCTTTTAACCTTATTGAAGAGCACAATAACTGAAGAGGAAAGGATTTTGTTCGCTCGTAACTATATCAGGATTTACAGAGTATAAGGGGCATGCCTTACCTTTTCGAATTCTCTAATTATAAATCTCTGAGTTTATTTGAAATTAGTCGAACAAACATCTTTTTTTTCGACAAATTGAAGAATTATATTAAATCAATGTATCTTTGTATATTATGACAATGCTACTGGAATGAAATAGGCACAAGAACAGCGATACCTTCATAGGGCACTTTATTTATTAAGGAGTTCTGGTTTCTGTCTTCTCACTTCTCATCATTGCTGTGCACGAAGTAAGCCAGAATTTTGTGTTAAATATTACAGATAGATCGAAATTTCGTATGACCGCAGTAGACTAAGATGCGCTATAATCTTGAAATTCTATATTTTTCAGCATAATTAAATCTTATTTCTTGGTGCAGTGACTTTGTTTATAAATTTATGCTTCCTTCAAAATAAAAAGACCGCACCATTTCTCTTTAAATTAGCAGAAAAGTGGAAGAATATAATTTGTCCAGAATCTGTCCCAAATATCAATTGCTCGAATTTAAATTTCTAAGTAGTCAACGCTTCATGCTATTTATTTAAAATTTTTGTATGTATCCTTTCATCTAAAGCGTATGATAAAAAGGGAACCTTATCTTCCTAATGCAATGAGTAATTATAATGAGTGCATGTTTGTTACTTCAAGCAAAATTAGAATGAAATTTTTCAACTACTGATAGTTTTAAATTTTTTGCTTCTCAAAATTTAAATGGAAGATATTCATAAACAGAAGAACGAATTCATTTAGAGATCTGGATACTTACCCTGAGACTTCTTTATGTTTTGGTTGGATTTTCATTTGACAGAATTAAAAAAATTCACAAAACATCAAATACGTGAATATTTGAAAACACAAAACTTTGAATATGTGAATATGGAATTATCACCGACGGCGAGACGTGGATAATGAACAATAAGGAGAAATGAAGTGAAACTTTATCTTTTGGTCATCAAACGATTGATACGAAACTATTCGAAACTGGAAAATGAAAATAATTTTTCAAATTGAAAGACTTTTTTTTCATTCAGCAGTTTTTCAATAATATTGTAAATTAAAAATTTAATCACTTGAAACATGAAATTAAAAACATGAAAACTTGAAACTGTTAGAAAGTGCAGATTTCCTACTGCATTTAGTGCTCTTCGATAAGGCTAAATTTAAGGCAATTAATTGATTGTCTGTAGTTAACAGATAGCTGTGCTTTAGTTTTCCTTTCATTGTATGTTTTTGCTTTAATCATATAACAATTTCCCAATAACGAATCACCGCTTCCGATGTAAAATCATTCGCTGGTAGTATTTGAAAAGAATTCAGAAAACGAAAATGCGGAAAGTATAAAATATTGTGACGCATGCATTCAACGAGTTGTGTAATTTGAATAAGGAACCCAAGGATAAAATGTCTTCGTCTATGCTATTAGCATTGAAAATGGAGAAGACATTCCAGGTTTTAAGAACTTCTTACTTTTGATCTTCACTTAAAATGAAAAGGTCTTAAAAACGGTTATGTGGAAGAAAATTTTGAGAAAGTGGGAAGAAATCTTGTCTATTTCTAGAAAGCAGTAGTAGCTATCGAAACTGTTATCAGATATGCTATGTCAGCAGCATGCACATGGTTACTTGAGATGCATTTTATAATAAAAAAATTAAAAAGAAAATCTGAAATGTTTCAGATTTTAAATTACGTCCGAAGATGCGTTTTTTAGCATTTTGTGTGTTACCTTTATTTATTAAATATCATGTTCTTCGCACTTAAACCATAAAATTCAGTTAAAGAACAATATTGCAAAATAATTTTAAAATGAGCATATCTTTAGAATTTCCTACACACAGTCTCAAGCGCTGGAGATAAAAATATTTTTTCTGTACAACGTTGCCACTGCTCGCTTTGAAATCCTTGAGTCTGTTCATCAAAAATTCGTTAAAGTTTTACAAAATATGAAATCGATAGCAAAACAAATTCCAAATTTCAAATTTGGGCTTCCAGATGCCCATATTCTCAGTAGGGTTACGTCGTTCAAAATTGGATGGCTCTAGGTACCGTCGTTTTATGCGAGAAACATACATACATTTACGCATATTCTTCATTATTTAATTTCTTTAAATATAATACTGCTTGTTGGCAACAGTTTGAAAAGTGAACCGACATTTAATGTTAGAAGGATATTAATTGTAAATCTGAAAATGCAACGAGATACTTTATTGGATACGAATGCGATTAAACTTATTGGATATAACACTTAAAAATAAAAGTATTTTCTGAGGTTTAATTTATATTAAAGAATCCAAGTTTATACGAATGAAGAGTTCGATACCTTACGAAGTATTTTTGCAAGATCTTACGAAGTATCTTAAAAAGTATTTTGCAATATGAACAGAAAATAAGAAACCGACGTAGAAAAATTGCGAAGTCGTGATTCGGTTCTCCTTGAAGAAATTGCTTTTCCCATGGCTAACAATAAAAAGAGAATTTTGAGAAGAAATGAAAAACTTCTTTGTAAAAATGAATTGATGAGAGATTATTTTAATCCCGTGTTTAAAATCTCCATTTAACCTTAATCAGGAGACGAAGAAACAAGAAGTTGAGCAACCTTTGAATTCCATGAAATTGTGAAACTTATTAGAAGCAGCAGATAAATCTTGTGTGATGCTCAAATTTTCTCTAAGATCACGAATCGTCTTTGACCAAGGATTTAAAATAAGAATTGCTGTAGTTTATGAAAACTGAAAACAAGGCGGCCAACATTAAGCAGTCAGTGTATCAGTCAAGGCCATTCCACTGAAACCTGTTGCATTAAAACAGAGCAATTCTGCAATTTTTTACTTATTACAAAGTTAAAGTGTTCTGTTAATTGTTAAAATATCGATGTTTGAGGTACACATCAACCTTTAAGGCATAAACTGTCTAAATGCGCAGAAAAAGCACTTTTCCACAGCAAATTGTTATTTTAAGTAGCTTTGGCGGCAACATTAATATCAATCTGATGTCGGCACTATGATTAAATATTTAGAGAAAATTGTAATGAAATTATTAATAATTAATCATTTACTTATTAAACAAAAATGACTACAAGTTAAACATTCTTTACATTAAATAAAGCAATATATGGCATATGATTACCACGTAAAACACATAGACAGGATGTTAGACTCTGGTTTCGTGGAGCAGAACAACATGGCAGTAAATAAAAGTTTTTTTGAAAATTTAACGATCTGCTTCCGTGAATTCAACTTTTACCAACGAAAGTCTTCCTAATTTACGTAGATATACTAGAATATTCTTCGAAACAAAGTACTTATATAACTCATGATGCGGAAGAAACGTCATTGAAGGTTCTCTTCCTGTTTGTTCTGACACGAAAGAATGGCAGACGATAAAGAACTCAAGTAAATAGCGTTAAATAAATAAATTTTCCTTTTTAACTTTCAGAACATGGCAGCACAATAGTTTTCATTATAGAAAGCAACACATATTCTCTAGATCCTTCGCTGTGTTATCAATTTAGTTGTTTTCTCAAATTCTTAAAGAAAATGTTTTCTTTTATATGTCTTGATTAAAAATGAATTTTTTTCTTTCAATTTAACAGATTTCTTGAAATTGTAAATAAATTGCAAAATAATTCACTTTTGTATTAAAGCGGAAAAGGAATTTCATACTTTGTGATTTGTTTCTCATGATCTGGAATCCCTTCACATAAAGAATTAAGTAGAAATTTGAAAAATAGCGAATCAAATATATTAATATTCAATTCATTATTTTTGCAAAATATTTGTAGTAATTAATATAGTTTTATTTTATATTTAAGTACTTTTATGGTTCGTTAATGATTTTACTATGAAAGAGGTAGACAAATAAATTATATTCTGCTGACATTGAATTTCTGCTATACACTAGAAAAAAGCTTTAACTTAAAAAGATTTTCAAATTCAATATAAGTTCCTCGCAGTGTCGTATACCGTTCAAGTAATTAAAATTTAAATTAAAAACTACATAAATTTATCAAAATACATGAAACGAGTACTTACGTAATATACGAAGGAAAAAAATAATTCCACATTTTCCCTTCTTTGTCACGAAACCGCAACCGACGATAAGTATTGCAATATCAAAGGGTAAAATTAAAATACTCTTTTTTAAGCTCTGGAAATTGGCAACTCATTCTTGCTGTCCAATATAAGGGAATGAATGCAGTTTGACGGAATCATGGACATTAATCTTGTTATTTAGAACTTCCAATTGATATTCCTTTTTGTTTCAGCTATTGATTTTGTAAGAAACGAGTGCTTTTGACACATAAACCAACCAAACACTCTCGACTCACATACTGTCTCCAAGAGATTCAAAACGGAACAAAATTTCACTTTCAGAACAACACTTCTGTTCTACGGTCACTGCACTGTTCCTGCACTCTTCATATTTTTTCACGGTTGGGGCAAGCCGTAAACCGTTTCAAAGGAAACCACTTTCACCAGTGAAGATTACAAGCAGAGGTTTTTCCTTCTCCAATCTATATTTGTTGACACGTTTATTTTTAAACCTTTAAAAGAGGTCGCCAAACTTTTTTACGTTATTTCTTAATTTGGCTTTTCTTTCATCTGAGCACCAAGTATCTGATCAAGATCTTTAGTAATCTTGTTGAAGGTTATATCATTCCAGTGTAAACCGGTTTATCTATTGGACCATTAATTCCGAATGGATGATTGGTTCAGGAAATTAAAGAGAGTTAGGTTCTTCCGTTTTCAAGGTGATTTGTAACTGTCTCAATTTTTATAGTCGCTTTCAAGAAATAAAAATATAAAAGAAAATTCTTCGATAACAAAGAGCATTTGTTTTCTAATTCAGCTTTCTTCCAAAATCGGACTTTTTTTATATCAGTATAATAGAAGTAAGATACTTGACGGAAAAAGACCATTTTAAATTATTGCACACGATGACTTTCTCTGAACGGAGTTGCTTTAAATCCTGAAAAACTCAGAATGATAGTAAAAATCATTAATTTTATCTTGAGAATGAACTGCTATATAGAATTACTATATGGTACATTTTGAATGGACTCGCATATAAAACTGAATCCATTGAAATATGTACAAATATCTTCTTTCTTCTGTAATAGCGAGATTACTTTTTCTGAAATTAACTTAAAACTGCATTTTGGGTCTAAAAGAAGAAAATAAATGCATTTATCATGTGCAGGACTTTTACAGGAAATTAAAATTTCCCAGGAACAACGTTTTAACTAAATACATGTGATTGGGAATTCAAATTTAAGTGATAAAACAGCTTGTTCTTGAAACATATAGATGATTTCTCGAAATTCCATTTTATTACTGCCCAGACATATAAACCGTGTTCATGAAACCTCCTTAGTCGTCCTTTGTTTTCGCAACCTTTTATAGTAGGCATATATTTTTGCTACATAAATGCTTTCAATAAGGCTAATACCGTGGCATTCTTAAATCTATAACATCAATTAGGAAAAAAAAAAAAGAATGTGAGATCAAGTTTTTTTTGTGATTTACATTTCGTAAGTATTTATGTCATCTAAAAAATAAAAGACAGAAAGTTGGACACCAGTACTACAAAAATTGACGAGATATTACATTTCAAAATTTGAGATCATGTTCAGGGAACACGAATTGAAGGGTGAAAATATTTAAATTTGTTTGCAAGTAAAAATAAAATATCAGTTATAAATTTTTTCTGATGTGAGCAGATAACGTGACGAACATAACTATGTAGACTGTCACATTTGTGTATGTAGTATATCATCTATGTAGACAACAGCAATATTTAACGATTGAAATGAAAACAATGTTTCTTAAGAAAAATCGCCCATTGCGTTAAGACATTCCTCGGAAAGGTTGTCAGGACTGAGTGTTCGGTGCATATTCTTGCTTAACATCTTCGTGAACTCCTTAAATCCTGATATGGAACAGGGAGTTGAATGTAGCTATGTTCTGTGGTAGACTATTGTGATTAAGTGTTAGAAGAACTGCACTTTAAAGGGATTTAAAATCCTCTTTTTTTAAATCACAATTATTTACGACCACTTCCCAACTCGGGAGGGATACAGAAAGTAGAGACCGCACTTGGGTCTAAAATGAACAATCAAATAAATTTAAATAAAACTAATTAGAAATTAAATAGTCGTTGCTCACAGAGCTATAAAGCGAGGTTGGCCTCTAAATTAAATAGTGCGTAGCAAGATTTAACTAATACTGACGCACTTGGAATTACTTCAATAAGCAATCACGTAAAAGCGCTATGGCTTAGAATTTAAATGCTAGCTAGTCAGGCGAACGTTGAATAGAGTGACCGTGGTCTGAGACTAAAAGCTATCTCACTCTGAGAGGTTTCTACCTCCGGTTTAAATATAACTTGGCTCCACTTCAAATTAGCATAAAGCTGAAACGCGCGCTTATTCTAACGGGAAGTTGAAATGAGAAGGGATAGACAGATTCAAATTAAAATAAAACTTTGTTAGTTTAACTAAAACCTTACAAAATTACGAATTCCGTCCGCGAAGAACGATGCCCGGTTGATCATGGAACCAGTTCCTAACTGCTGCCTTTACGTTCTCGTCGGACTGAAAGCGTAGACCCTTTAGGCTTTTCTTCAGCTGTCCAAAGATCGCAAGTCGACATATCTGGACTGTAAGCTGGATGTTCCAAGACTTCTCACATTTTACGGGCCAATGTTTCGACACACACTCTGGCGATATGCGGCCTTGCATTGTCGTGCAGAAGGATGACACCTGAGTACAGCATACCTATACGTTTGTTTTTGACAGCCTTATGTAGCTTATCAAGCGTTTTGGTGTACAGTTGGGCATTGATCGAGACGTGCGGCTCCTTAAACTCCAGTAATAGGGAACCCTGAATGTCGAAAAATGTCGCCAACATCACCTTTCCGGCTGAGTGCTGAGTTTTGAATTTTTTGGGCCTAGGCGAGCCGGGACGTTTCCTTTGCATGCTGACGGATTTCCCTTCCGGTTGGAAGTGATGACACCAGGTTTCGTTCCCTGCCACTATGTGCTGCAGAAAGTCGTCACCATCGGCCCTGTAGAGCACCAAATGCTGTAAACTGAGGCCCATTCGCTGTTTCTTGTGGTGGTCAGAGAGCATAATGTGGGGTACCCATTGGCAACAAAATTTTCGAAACTTCAGAATGTTGCTGACAATATATTGAACAGTACCGATGGAAACGTTCAACTCATTTGCAACGTCACGAATGTTTCGACGTCGATCGTCGCCGTGTCAATGACGGTAATCAGCTAATCTGTCCCAATCTTGTGCGCCTGAGTGGGCCTCGGCAAATTCGTTGTCTCCTGGCGACCTTCACTAAACATTCTCGCCCACCTCGTCACCGCGGCCTTCGACACACACAGCCACCATTCTTCGATGAATCTCCACGGGCTTACACCTTACCAGTGTTAAAAACTTAATTACAGCTCGCCGATCCGTTTTCGACGCAGTTGCATCCACCCCAGCCATTTTTGAATGAATGCCACGTTCTTACGACTGAAGTTAGTACACATCTGTTTCCACACACACACATGCGTGATACATACAGCTTCTGTATTACGTTTGTTTCCAGAAAATCCAGTGCAAACTTTTTCCTGCGGCACTCCGAATCACTTTCATTTGAACACGCCTTATAAATTAAAATATAGAAAAGATCTTATTCAGAGAACCTTACAGAATTAGTGTTCTATAAAACACGAATGAATTCTGTAAAACAGTGATAAGCTTCAATATTGGTATACAGCCAAATCGTAACATTATTTGCAATCACATAAAAAGCTTGATCTCACATATTAAAAAATATTTCTAGTTTATTGAATTTTTTGTCCGATAATTAGACTTAATCGACCTCTCGAGAAAAGTCGAAAAAGATGGCAAAAATCTTAAATTTAGAAATTAAATATATCTGCCAATTTTTGTTGTCCTGGAATCAAACATTTCATATTTTATTTTGGTACTTACGTAAAAACCCATCGATCATTTTTGCCTATTAAAGAAAAGACGCCAAACTGCGCGATTTAAGCCAAAAATTGAGAAGTCTTCTTCAAACACGCTGGGTTTGGTGTAATCTTAATTACACGTTTTAGTTATTACTCTTGAGTAAAGACTCCTTTTTTTCTCTACACAGTTTAGAAGAAAAAAAGATATTCAAATTTCGGACCTGCCTACTATAGAAGAGCATGCTGTTGAATATTTCCTAAGTTATGGAATCTTACGGGCCTCAGAAAAATGTGTTAATGGCCACGATCTGGTGATATTATGGAAAAAATAATGGAAATTTTTAATGAAAAATTAAATATAAATAAGTAATAATATAATAAATTTGAAAGGAAAATAAGTCACGAGCAATTCAGAAATGGAAGAAAGCGACCTTTAATGGTGAAGTCGTTAAAGAATTAGACTGTCGAGAGTTTAGGGAATCACGAGTTAGGAAGTAAGGGAGTTGGATAGAAAGACAGATTCTGCTCAAATATGCAGAATCATTACTGTCTGCTTACGAGAACAGCTTCCGCCACAATGTTTGAGGGTGGCGGTCGCTATAGCAACAGGGCTAGTATATTTCAAATAGGGGGCGAACCAAGTGTAGCAAATTCATCTTTAAATGCGCCAGGATGGCAAACCGAAAAGTAAATTTTCAAGACACCTCTACGAAAAATGGATCAAGGCTGTTTCTAAGGCAACAGACAGCTGCAGACTAACTGGCGAGAGCTTTTCTTATGATAGACGGACTGTACATAATTTAGAATGAATATTTCAGTGATTTTACATGGGTCAAGGATATGCTTTGATGGCAAATACTTTATTCCGAATAAAATGTATTTAAAGGAAAAATATCGAGGGGTGTAATCGAGGATTTAATTTTTAAGATTGTGCACCGTTAAATATATGCTGTTTGGAAAAAGAACTCAAGCTAGCTCATCAGCGAAAAATTTGTGTAAGAACTCACGAAAACGTATTTTGAACTGATACAGCAAAATTAGCATTAAAACACAAAGTGAAAATCAAAACTCTAATAGTAAATTATACTGTTTTAAAAATCGCATAACTCTCTATGCTTATTTAAAAAAAACGCATACAGCGTTATGCAATTTTTTAGAAAATGTAGATTGCTTATGTTTATTTGCGCATATGTCTCTTTTTTTAACTCAAAATCCTTTTTATATTCACCATGATACACTGAAGAGAAAAATACGTAGAAATAATTTCCGGAGCATTTGAAATCCAAATCTTTTTAAGCGGACTTTTAATTTCGTTTAAAGATTTAATTTCAGCATTTAGCAGCTGAAGATATTATTTTTATTTATTTAACAGCAACGTCATTTTTGAAGTGTTATACTGTAAATATTTTATATTATAAATTTTTGTTTCATTATATTTTTAGTCCAAAGGGATTTTGTCTCTGGGGGACTATTGTTTTCGTTTTGCGATTTTGCGTCGAATCACTCGTTTCGTTTTGCGATCTTGCGTCGAATGTCCGTTTCACTTTTCAACTTGTTGCTCCCAAATATTATTGCCCTGTTATTTGAAGAAATTAAATAATGAAGAATCTGCTTAAATGTATGTATGTTTCTCGTCATGTGATAAAATAACGGTACTTACAGCCATCAAATTTTGAATGACGTAATTCTATTGCGAATATGGGTATCTGAAAGCCCAAATTGTTTTTTTGGAATTTTTTTTTTTTGTGTTTGTTTTGGAATTTGTTTTATTATAGATTTCATATTTTGTAAAACTTTAACGAATTTTTGATCACGGATTTCAAAGCGAGCAATGGCAACGTTGTACAGAAAAAACATTTTTATCTCCAGCGCGTGCGACTGTGTATAGGAAATTCTAAAGATATGCTCAATTTAAAATTATTTTGCGATATTGCTCTTGAACTGAATTTTACGGTTTAAGTGCGAAGAACATGATATTTAATAAATAAAGGTAACACACAAAATGTTAGAAAGAAAAAACCTTTGAACGTAATTTAAAATCTGAAGGCCTTTCAGTTTTTTTTGTAGATATTATGTAGAGGATATTATACACACGGAAGGAAAAGTTAAATATTTTACAGTCGAGATGACATTAGAAATGCATTAAATCGATAATACGAATGGTTAAAAGTTTAATTACGCATATTGCAAAATTTGATTAAGAAATATAGATCGCTTTTAAATTACTAACATTGTTAAGCTGATGAATAACTCACTTTATAATATAAAATGCTATGAATGACCTGATGCCTCATTGATTCTCAGCAGCTTCCTATTTTGCCAAGGTACGGATTTTACCTTTCTGGAGCTGAAAGAAATAACCCCTAATTTTACATGTTAATATGTAAATATATAATTAGTTTTATTTGTGAAACTGATTAAAATTTTAAACTATTTAGAAGACCATCGCAATTAAAAAAATATAAAGTTACTAAAAGAAGAAACCTCTTCTAAGATTTTCTTGAATATTCTCTTTAACGTTTTCATGCTTTCCAAAATTATTTGTGGAAGTAGAATAGATATTCTCTGTTTTTAATATAGCTTTCTTAGTTCCTGAAATTTGCTTTCATGTTCCTAAAATCTCAAATGCATATGCAGCACACCTATATCTTGACGTTTCTCAGTTAAAGCTAGTTTCTCCCTCCTTTTTGCATGCCATCATGGTGTAACGGTTAACCCACTCGGCGCGTATTCGAGAGGTCCAGAGGGTAGTGGATGATAATTCTTCACCACCAGGATTTGGCAACTGGATCCCTAATCCCCAGTCGTCCTTTAAAAAGAGGACTATTTTCTTCCTCCTTTTTGCATGCCATCGTGGTGTAATGGTTAGCCCACTCGGCGCGTATTCGAGAGGTCCCGGCGAGGGGGTTGCTGATTTTTCACCTTTCCTGCTTTAAAATCACGTAATGACTCTACAAATTCTAACTTTTATTCAACATAAACATGCTTACGTTTAAACTTCAAAGCCATAATAATAGAATATTATACACCGAGAATTGGATAAGAATCCTAATTATGTATATAAATTGTACATTAATCGAGTGTAAACGAGTACTTGAAAGAAGGAATGATTTCCATTCCAGAGAATTTTTTTTAAAGTTGAACTGAGTCGGGATTCATTAGGATCTGGAGTATACTATAAATGAAAATTTACGTAGTTTGGTAATTAGAAGTTGATGCTTTTTATAACGACCATTTGTATCTTCCAGAAAAAACAAGTAATGTAAAAAAATTAAAGTCAATTCCTACTTAGGTCAACAAAGAAAAATTTTAAAAACACAAAAAATAAAAAATAAATAAATTAAATTAAATTAAATTAAAAATTTAAAAAAATTAATATGTGAAAAAACTGTATTAACATCGAGTGTCATCCACTACAAGTTTAAAAAATGTATTTGAACTTGAGTGAATAAATAAAAAGTATTTTATGAACGACTGAAAATTAATTAATTAATAATTAATTAAATAAATTTTTTTAAAGTCAGTTCCTACTTATGTCAACAAAGCTAAATTTTAAAAATACAAAAAAAAATTTCAAGTTATAAATAAAAAAAAATTTAATATGTGAAAAAACTGTATTAACATCAAGTATCATCCACTACAAGTTTAAAAAATGTATTTGAACTTGAGTGAATAAATAAAAAGTATTTTATGAACGACTGAAAATTAATTAATTAATAATTAATTAAATAAATTTTTTTAAAGTCAATTCCTACTTATGTCAACAAAGCTAAATTTTAAAAATACAAAAAAAATTTCAAGTTATAAATAAAAAAAATTTAATATGTGAAAAAACTGTATTAACATCAAGTATCATCCACTACAAGTTTAAAAAAATGTATTTGAACTTGAGTGGATGAATCAAAAGTATATTATTAACGATCGAAAATCGGAGCAAGATATAGGAAGAGTGTGAGTTAATGGTAGGAATTTAAAAATATACTAATAAATAGCATCTCTGACAAAATGGAATTAATACACTTGCATCAGTTGACCATTTACAGCAGTCGTTTTAATGAAAGGGCGCATATAACGAGTAATCAATATAGCTACGGTTCAGACAGCATCCACTATATATCCTCCAAATATTTCGTGTTTCGTAATGTGGCGTATGACGATATGTGCCAATGCGTGCAGCTATTTTCACATTAATAAAATAAGTAATATTGGGAATTCTGAGGGGAAAAGCGTTAATGTTTGCAACTCTTAATGTAAAATAACACGAAGACGTAAAATGTGAATAAAAAACTATAGAAACAAAAGCCTAATCCTTTCCACTTTGATAATGACGTGCGGAAAAAATCGTAATCCCAGTGTTTAGATTGTTATGACGCAACAGTAGCTGATAATTATAGCATTTTCTGATGATTTCATTAAGAGATCGGAATAATAGGGGTTTTTCCAAACGTGTCAAGAGAAAAACAACTGAAGCGTCATCGTAATC
Source organism: Stegodyphus mimosarum (assembly GCA_000611955.2). NCBI lineage: Eukaryota > Metazoa > Arthropoda > Arachnida > Araneae > Eresidae > Stegodyphus > Stegodyphus mimosarum. The sequence goes on along the minus strand of KK113564.1, from coordinate 192,448 downwards.
GGTCAACATGGAGGAAAATCTCAGGCAGTTCGAGGAAATACTAACAGAAATGCACTGACCATACCGAACGAGATGTAATGACGTCATAATAAAACTGGAGACTGTGGTTTAAGTATCACTAAAGGAAACTGATTATCTGTTATTATGTTTACGGGGTGAACGCAATGCCTGTTTATTCATTCAGAATTTCAGAGACTAGATTCTGGGTAATCATCTCTCCTTTTAAAAGCATTTATTCTAGATAATAATATTCTATGCATTCATAATCTATACTATTATTTGTTTCAGTGAAAGGTTTCTTTACAGTTTCAGATTAAGAAAAATATCGTAAACAATAATAAATAAAGCTTTACGTCGAGGCTGTCGTTGCACAGTATACGTGCAACGCTGTTCACCCGTTTTACAAATATATAAAAAGGCGTAATTACCAGAAAACTGTAGCCAGTAGTTTTTTTTTTTAGTCCAAAGAAGGAATATTGTTTTCGTTTTCGCATTTTGCGTTGATTCTTTATAAATGTCGGTTTCACTTTTCAAATTGTTGCCACCCAACATTATTGCGCAGCATTATAGTTAAAAAAATTAAATAATGAAGAATCTGCATAAATGCATGTGTGTTTCTCGCATTGTGATAAAACAACGGTACCTAGAGCCATCCAATTTTGAATAACGTACTTTTCCACCCGAATATGGGCATCTGAGAGCCCAAATTTAGAATGTGTTTTATTATCTATTTCATATTTTGTGAAACTTTAACGAATTTTTGATGAAAAAACTCAAGGATTTGAAAGCGAGCAACGGCAACATTGTACAGAAAAAACATGTTTTTATCTCCAGCGCTCGGAACTGTGTATCGGACATTCTAAAGATCTGCTCATTTAAAAATTATTTTGCGATATTGCTGTTGAACTGAATTTTATGCTTTAAGTGCGAAGACATGATATTTAATGAATAAAGGTAACACACAAAACGTTAAAAAAAACGCCCCTCTGGACGTAATTTAAAATCTAAAACGTTTCAGATTTTTGTTTGTTTGTTTGTTTAAATATCATTAATATACTGCCTTGAGCTCTCTTATTCCCAAATGTTCGGTCTGGGATACTGGAAAGTGATTCATTTGTAAATAAATATCTATTCAATCATTAAGGCTTAGTGTTACAAACTATATCTATTGCATCAAGAATCATAGTTATTGAAGAATAATTTGAATTTGTAAATATTTCCAACTTACCTACTTACGTATCTAATGCAAATTTGACTCCAAAGATATTAAAATATTTAATGTATTCGTTCATGTTACAAAAGCAGTCTATTTGTAATTAAAAACTTGTCCGAAAAGTGAGCAAGAATGCGTACAAGATATTTTTCTTAGATTATTTTTTCCCTAATAACTTCAAAACATAGGAATTTTATCTCCCACGGGGACTTGCAGAAAATAATCTTTACTTTATTCTACGAATTTAAACAATGTGCAACTAACTGACTGAAAGCAATGAACTCATTTCTTAGTTATTTAAATCTTTGCTTTATTTTTCCATTATGAATATAACTGAGATAATTTAAATTACAATTAATCATTATATATGTATAAAGAAGAAAGTCTGTTTGTTTGCTGTCTAATAACTCAGTCACTAGTATAGCTATCGTCACCAAATTTCCCACAATTCCTTTCTGGGTCCTGGAAAAAGTCGACGTCCACGGTTTTCGAAAAAAAAAAGTAGCTAGATCAGAGTTATTAATTAAAAACTCGGAAAAATGATCATTTTCGCCCTCAATTTTTTGAGTGGCAAAACAGTCTCACAAGCTGGAGATGAAAAATCTGCTTTACTTCGAAAGTTGTTGCCACTGCTCGCTTTGAAATCCTAGAGCTTGCTAATAAAAAATGTCCAAGTTTTACGAGGAAATAAAAATAGCATTGCCAAAAATTAAATACATTATTCCCTATCCCAAAAATGTATGGAAAGCCATTTCGACTGTTCTCACCTTAGTACGACTTTAATCAACCGAAATATTAATTAAAAACTCCGAAAGCGCTCATTTTCGCACTCATTTTTCCGAGTGGCAACAGTCTCGCGCGTTGGAGATAAAAATACTTCATTTCGAAATGTGTCGCTCCTGCTCGCAGAGTTTGTTAATCAAAAGTTTTACAAAATCTATACATATAAAGAAAGAATGTCTGTTTCTGTGTTTGTTTGTTTGTTCGCGTTATTGATTTCCGATCCATTATGATAAATGTTTTTACCACATTTAATCGACTGAAACTGAATATAGATGAAATATTGGATGGAACTTGAGCTTTTACGACCATTTGATTAAAAAGATGAAAATCATTAAAAACTGCGTGCCATTGTTGCTGATGTAATGAGAGAGAATTATATGGAAATTTTTATGTGGGTTCCATATCGTATCAGACTGAAAGATGTATGATTATGAATCGTATTTTTTGGATCGTTATTGGAGAAGGATTACAGCGGTATCGTTCTCTCTGTTGATAATTTTCATGGTTCAGGGAACCCCTATATAAATACTGTATAAGTTTAGGGCACTCATCACTATTCCTTAAGTAACACCCAACAATTTCTCATGGTGCACTAGGACTCTGGGGAAACACAAAGTATAAACATTGTTATAGACGTTTCTAATGTCAACACAAATTTGAGGTTCTTTCAGGCATTATAGCAATTCCTCGCATTCGGAAGTTCTGCGTTAAGTCTGAGGAGACTCGTATCTAGTTTTTAAATTTCTGAAGCTGGTCTTGTGAATGCTATTTTCCGAGAGATGCAATTGACTTTTAATCTGCATTTTCCTAGCTAACAAATATCAAAAGGTCACTGGCTGGTTTGGAATTTTAGACTGGATCAAAATAAACAGCTTGTAAGGCTTGCCTAATTTTATGAACAGTTATTTTATGCATCTTTCCTATATTTCTAGTTTCAGCTTACAATTTCCTACCAGAATGTAACTTCAGAAACGTGGTTAATGCAAATGAGTAAAGAGCAGTGTTTAAGTCGATGTTTCACCCACTTCGAGAGAGAGTCTGAGTTTCTGACTAGCGCGTGTTAGCCTTTTCGCTACGTCTCTCTTAGCTATTGCTAAGCTCGGCCATACTTTAGGTCCTTGTTTGGCTTCGCGGACTTAATTAAGATTGAGGGGCCAACTACTTAGAATCTTGATAGCTTCGACTATACCTTTCAGTTAGCTTTAGTTAAGCTTAGTTAAGTTTAATTTCATATTCATTTAAGTTCAAGCCCAAGTGGAGGCTTTGCTGTACACTCCGAGTTAGGAGTTGATTGTATTATATTTATTCTGAGAAATAAAGGGTAGTTAACCTTTCTTCTCTATTCATACGCTTAAGAGATTATTCGCTTATTAATGTTTGTGGGGTTCGAGGATTAAACACTGAATTAAATGAGTAAAACCCCACAAGCTTTTATGTTTTATTCTTTCTTTCTCACTATTTGACTTATTAATGATTTACCGAAAACATTTTTAGGCGTTTTCCTTATATATGTCACTTTGCTTATTTTTAATTAAATGAGCGAATGCAGAATACTTAAAAATCAGATTTTTACCCTTTATTTCCGAAAATAACTTTTCCGTTTGAGGTTCATTTGTTATGCTTCAGAGAAACTGTTAAGCTGAGTAACGGCTAATTATTTACATTTTTAAAATAGCAAGATATCTGAGATAATACATTTGGATGCTATGAATAGAAAGAAAATGGGAAGCGAAACGTGGTAGTTGTTTCCAATACAACAAAATTCATCTAAATAAGCATGCAGATAATATCTTCTACTCTCGAGTTAGTCTGATTTCGGAGGGGAAAAACGCTTCTCGATTTCCGAATTTTTTATACTTTGTTTTTGACAGAAAAACAATACGGCAGTTTGATATTCTTAAGAAACAGCTTTAATTTAGTGCAGTCTGAAATAAAAACGTTAGTTCTGAAAGGAAAGCAATAAAATGCATGGCAACTCCCCTGCTATTTTAATACCAAGAGGCAATTAAATTTAACAAATACTTCTTGTCGCTCTTTTTATATCAATCAAACGGCAAATATATATATGTTTATGCATATGTGTATTTAAAAACCGTATTTTCCTGCGTGTAACGCGCACCAGTGTATAACGCGCATCTGTTGTTTCGGGTTTCATTTTTTTAATTTTTAGGTATAGTCGCTGTATAACGCGCACTCAATTCTTCACTAAGAAACTTGAAAGATACATGTGCAAGTATCATGTCTTTTGAGGTCACTTATTCGAACATTTGTCCTAGACTTTCGAACAACGGTAAACCGCACTGACAAGAGATCAAGGGAACAATATATGTGAGGGTTAAATACTCGAGGGAGTAACTATTCCGGCAAAGAGTCATTGCAATTGTATTCAATGCAGCTGTCCAAAAAAAAATGCTATTGTAGAACACTTCCAACCTGAAGGAATTATGGAATTAAGAGTTAAATGTTCTCTTTCTGTAGTCATTTGAAGCCGTGATTTTGAAGTGAAAATCGAAATACAGTTGATCTAGAGCTGCCTTTAGTAGTAAATATGGCTTCCTCGAAAAGAAACAAACACGGTGTAGGTTTCAAATGCAAAGCCATACTTTTTGCAGAAGCAAGTGGAAATTGTGTTTGGTGTTGGTGAAAGTTGGAACGGGTAATGATTATAACGGATCGGAATAACAATGATGATGAAGATGAAACAAAATTCGATGAGCCGTCTGAAGATATAACGGAAACCGAACATGATGAACTCTTCATGTTATCCGATAATCAGAATGCTTAATTTCATAAGGTATGTATGTAATTCCTTTTGTATAAGCAACATTTTGGTGCATGTAAAAATCTAATTTTTTCCTTACCTTTAAGCCATCATATTTATATCCGGCGTATAATGCACACCCGTATATCTCGGTCCTATTTTTTTGTATATACGGTACTCATTATTGTAGGAAAAATTGTTGAATATAGTGATCTTAAACAAAGCAAATTATTCTACTAATTAAATTGTGTCGACGACTCTCAAGAGTCAGTGCTGTTACATTCAGATACTGATAAAGCTTTAGAAAAATTAATCCACTTTTTATGACATGTAGAAATTATTTCATGGCGCGAAAATTTTATGCTAATTAACATTTGCTTTCCTTTTCGGTTAGACTTCCAGTAATGCTATCTTCATTTTAACTTTTTACTATAAGCAAATATTTTATTCTTTTTGAAACAAAATTTTACTTAATTTTCTCTCTCCGCAAAAGTATTGCCATCTATTTATTATTTTTATTAAAACATTTCATCTTGTTTTATTTTAACATAGTTGAAATTTGACTGCACTAAGTTTGAAAAAATTTTTTCTTCCTGATTTTATTCTTATTATTATTTGCTTTCCTCCCTGAACAGCTAAGATGCTCCACCATAGAATCGATGAATTTTTTAAAAATTTTGCTTAGTTTTAAAATGAAGTTACAAATGTTGGTTTACGTTGTTAATTATAAAGCTAACTTTAAATCATTCGTGGAAAGTGGAATAAAATATTACATTAAAAATAGACAGGAAATAATCATTTTGTTCTTAACACCAGAAAAAAGTGTTATTTTTCTCATTTTGAGGGGAAAAAAAAAAAACTCGTGTCATTACAAAACAGGAAGATGTTGCCAACTCAAGCTTACTAAAACGTTTTATTAATCTTCCAAATTGTAAAAGTGTATTAGTTCAGGGAAATAAATCGGATCATTTAAAGTCAATATTTATTTCTTAATGGTTATCAAATGATATGTAATGGCCGTGGGAAGAAAAAAGAACAAAAATTGTATAATTATGTTTCCTTTTCAATTAAAAGGAATAAAATAATTTTATTTTTTTACTAGAGGAAGTACCCGATGCCAGTTAAGTTAGATTGAAAGTAATGTGTCTAAAGCAGAGAGAACGATACCGCTGTAATCCTTCTCTAATAGCGATGCAAAAAATAAGATTCAATAGTCATACTTTTTTCAGTCTGATGCGATATGGAACCCACATAATAATTTTCGATAGAAAAATGAACTAATTCTCTTTCATTATATCAGCATCAATGGCACGCAGTTTTTAATGATTTTCGTCTTTCTCATCAAATAATCGTAAAAACTCAAATTCCATCCAATATTTTGATCCAACGATTTTTCACTTCAAAATTACAGCTTCAAATGACTACAGTAAGAGAAAACATTTGAATCCTAGTTCCGTGAATTCATTCGAGTTGGAAGGGCATTCTTACCCTAAGTTCCCCTTTTTCACGAAATAGTAGAATGACATTCCTGTGCACATCTGCTTTGAATACAACCCACTCTCTTTGCAGAATTATTTACTTCCTCAAGCGTTTCTCCGCATATACGTACATTTCCCTCAAGCATTTCCCCTTATCATTTATCAATTCAATGTATAATTTTTCGAACGCTTGGGAAAAATTTTCGAATGAATAAATTCGACAGATAGGACCATCGCATGTATCCTTGAGGTTTCTTCCTAAAGAAAAGGGTGCGCATAAATACGGCGAATATAACTGAAAATTAATAAATATAGTCTGAAATTACAGGCGCACGCTATACACCGGAATATAGGATAATTTTATTTATGGAACTCATTGAAAGAGATTAATTAATTTTCATGAAATTGAGATTATTAACCTGAATAAATGGTTTTAAAATAAGAAATTATAGAATGAAATTAAAATTAAAAATATTCTGATTAATTTCATTAAATATAATATAAAAAAGAGAATAATAGAAATAGTTCTGAATAAGAGCATGCGACAAAAAGTACTTTGTTTAAACAGAGTAATCAAAATGACTCTGTTTAAACAAATTCTACTACTGTTGCTATTTAGCAGCTCAGTACACTAGTACTGTTGAAACTACAAAAGTATTGTTGCTATTTAGCAGTTCAGTGAAACAGAGATCAAACAAAGACCTAAACAAATTATAGATTGTTTAATGATCAGTGTTTGGCTTTAGTGAAATCCGCACTTCACTCTGTTGATTACTCATTATTAAATTACTTAAACAAGTTGATCAAGTTTTGGTATAGGAATCCAGTTATCGTTTCTGGGTCTCAAAAAGTCGAAATTGGGAAGATCCAATGAATCGCGCTGAGAATCGCACTGATGCAGCCAAAAGAGCGGAATACTGTTCGCATTTTCCAGCTCAAGCAGTGAGTTGCAGTTAAAACGAATGTTAAGTTTATCCCAAGTTCTTAACAGTTGAGTTAAAGCTACTTTCCTATCCTTTCTATTTTTCAGCTTACAATTTGCTACCAGAATGTGTTTTCAGAATCGCGTTTAATGCAAATGAGTAAGAGTAGTATTTAAGTCGAGTTCCACTGACTTCGTTACTGTCTGTCTACGAGAAGAATAGATCCCGCCACAGTGTCTGGCGGGTGACGGTCGCTATAGCAACACAGCTAGTATATTTCAAATAGGGCCCAACCAAATAGCATCGCCAATTCATCTTTAAATACGCCAGGATGGCAAACTGAAAAGTAAATCTTCAAGACACCCCTAAGGAAAATGGGTCAAAGCTCGTTTCTACGGTAACAGACAGCTGCAGACTAACTGGCGAAAGCTTTTCTTATGATAGACAGACTGTAGAGAGCCAGAGTTTCTGACTAGCCCACGTTCGCCTTTCGGTCTCTCTCTAAGCTATTACTACGCTCGGCCGTACTTCAGGTCCTTGATACAGGTCCTTCAGGTCTCCGACTTAATTAAGATTTAGAGGCCAACTACTTAGAATCTTGATACCATCGGCTATATCTTTTTAGTTAAGCCTTAGTTAAGCTTTAGTTCTTATTACCTTGATTTCAAGCCCAACTGGAAGCTTTGCTGTACGCTTTGAGATAAGAGCCGACTGTGTTAAATCTTATTTTGAGAAATAAAGGGTCATTAACCCTTCTTGAGGCTTACGTCTCTGTTCACGCACTCAAGCATTATTCGCTTATCTGTGTACAAGGTTCCTCACATTTAGCTGTTAGTTAAAAGGTTGGAACCCTACAGGAATTTACTCACAGTCTTCACACGTTTCGGGGAACTTTAAAGCTAAAAATTTAATAACTTATTGTAATTTTTAGCTCTTAACGTAAATTTTACTGTATTCAACTTGACTTCTAACTAACAGCATCCTTTAGGCTACCAAAATGTCAAGGCGCATTACCGCCGTCACAAGAATAAAGAAATCCTTACTTTAAACTTCCACTTACCTAGAATATACTTTCCAAATCTTGAATAACTAGAGGCACAGAAGCAAACTCTCAAAAGCGATGAACATTTTCGCAAATGGGACTAACTCTCGCGAAGATTCGGAATAAATTACAGATAAGATACCACGGTATTTAAGCGTACTCTCACACAACTAACAAAATTAAAAAGAAATGGGAAAGTGCAAAAATTAAAATTTATATCTTAGGAAAATTCGCATACTTTTCATAGATATATATAAAATTTTTATTAAATTAATTTTTCATTTATTAACTTAAGGTTGTGGTAGCTCATTTTTTCAACAGATTTGAATTATTTGTTAGCACATTTATGCCATATCACCTATTACAAATGTGGGAGGCATTAGGACTTGGCAGGTTTGCATGGTTGTTCAAAACTGAATGGCTATCACATAGCAGTTATTGTGCCATAATTATTTTTTATTTTTTCTTCCTGAAAGCGCAATTCGACTTTTTCCCCCTTTTTTTCTTCCCCCCGTTTCCTTTCTTTCTTTCTTTCTTTCTTTTTTTTTTTTGTGTGTGTGTGTGTGTCTAGATGCAAATTTGTCCATATGATGAAGTGGATACACAGACAACGCAGCTCTAGCATACCCTTAAAATAAAAAATCTGATGTGTACACCACATGACTTCCTTGCACCGAATATTAAATCATACGCATTTTGCATTTCATTGAAACTTATTGGATTGAATTAAATCTACTTCGTCCATAGCGAATAAACCACAATACAATAAAGGCACTCTTTAAAATTTACTATATTTGTTTAACATAGCGATACTTTGGTGGTAGGTTCACTTACAGCGTTACATCTCATTCATTTTATAGTTTAGAATGCACATCATATATATATATCATATATATATCATCTGAAGAATTATGTAATCATTGCCACATGTTCTATTCAAATACTATAATAAATCTAAAACGATAGATTTATTAATTAAACAAACAAACAAAACAAACAAAAAAAAAACAGTTTTTCACAGACGATTCAATAATTGTCATTCAATTAATTCTAATTCTCACTTCGTGACAAGGCAAAAAGACATTAAAAACTCAAAATATCTATATTAAAAATTACGAAGTAAACCTTAAACACTTATTTCCTCAAATAAATTCCAGAATGGATTAAGCGTTATTTACTTCGCAATGATAATGAATGAAGGCGTTATCTTTGTTGTTGCGAAGCTTAGTTTTTCTAGATTGGCAAGAAATCCACTATTCTTCTAAGTTTCAAATGTAAACAAATATGGCTGCTATGGTAAAAATAATTAGGCACTTCAACAACTTTTAAATTGCTGATAATTCTACAAATATTGCATGCAGATTTACTAAAGTCATAAAAACCTTAACCGTAAGATAAGAACAACATAATTCAATCATTTTTAAAGCAAAAAATGCACAATTTACCAACATGTAAGAATAAAAAACTGAACTCACTGAGACAAGTAAGAGAATGGATATATATATATATATGCATATATTTATATACTTTTGGCGCGGCCGATTGCAACCAAAATGCGAGGTGCACATCTACTTGTTACAGCAGCCCTATATACAAAATTTCAACGTTTTGAGGCTAGCTATTTTTGAGTTATGCGAGATACATACATACATACCTGCGCACGTACGTATGTACGCACAGACGCCACGAAAAAATCTCTTCAGAATCCATTTTAAATCAATCATATAATTTTTTTGGGGGGAAAAGAGTCCTTTATTCTATTCTTACGTATGAATGTCACTCAAAAACTTGCATTCGAAAGCGGTCAAAATAGATATTTTGTTTCAAATAAGATACCCGAAATTTTTCGCGATTACAATACTTTCTTTTTACTTCGTACAAAGAAGTAAAAAATACGTATTTAAGTCGAATAAAAACATCTAATTAATATTATATAATCTTAATTTCTTTAAGAAGTATGTATACGTAATAATTTCATAAGCACTTCAATTCTGAAGAATTAGTAAAAGTTTCACGGGAGAAACAAAGCTACTTTTATTAGACACATTAAAATGGACTTTTATTTTTCTTCCAGGAAAACAAAGATGGAGTTCCCAAACATTGAAAAGACGCAGCTTTCATTATGAAGGAATTGCAAAGATTTGCATGCATTAGGGAAAATATAATCTTTGTTTCTTGTAATGCAAAGGATTATAAAATTATTGAAAGGCACGAAAAAGATTAAAATAGGTAAATATAATTAATCTTTTCTAAGAATGTTTTCCGTGTGTTAAGTCAAGCAACTAATCTTAATTATTTCCATTGATAAGTAAACAAAAAGCAATTTTTGTATGTTTTTATTTTAGCTCAACGACTCACGACTCTTGATTCGCGACATTCTGTAATCTTCCGCTTATCCCTCATCAATTTCTCAGTCACTAAACTAGTAACAGTAAACAGCATTTTGACGATTGTATGCTGATGGTTACGATGATTTTTCCTCTTCCCTACTTGATATTACTGACGGATTTGTATAACTAGCAGTCATCGTTTTTAATATTAACACAAAGTTTACGCTTTTCAGTGAAAAGATGAATGATAAAAAAGTAGTAAATTTGTAGAGACATTATTAGTTTATTTTGAAATGGAAGATATGAAAAATGAGCAACGCTTTCGCCAGGAATCGAACCACCGACCTCTCGGTTACGCGTCGACCATACAAACCACTACACCACGAAGGCATGCGAAGAAGGCGGGAGAAATACCTTATATACTCCTCCTTTTTTTAAAGGCAGATTGAGATTTTGGGGACCCAATCGCCAAATCCCGGTGGTGGAGAATCATCATCCGTCACCTTTTTAAATCGGGTGCCAGTGTAGAGACATTAGGTTATTTCAAAGATATGAAAAATGAGCAACGCCTTCGCCGGGAATCGAACCACAGACCTCTCGGTTACGCGTCGAGCATGCAGACCACTACACCACGAAGGCATGCGAAGAAGGCGGGAGAAATACCTTATAAATTAATGAATAAAACTATGTCTAGTTTTATATTTTAAGGGGACTAGTACACCTTAAAACCTTAAGATCTTCGAAACCCTTAAGATCTTCGAACCCTTAAGATCTGTTGCAAGAATTGGGATAATTTTATTTATTTTAAAAACAACTACTTCCAATTTTTTACAGCTCACTACATAATATAGATGCTTTTGGAATTAATAACCAGAAAATTTGTGTTGCCACAAATATTGTTATAACTTAATCTGTTTCGTGACAAAATTTTTTATGCGTTCGCGTTCATGTTTCCACCTTGCGCGCATGATATTTTAAAAATCGCTAAGGGTACGTACTTAAAATTTGGTAGAATTCTTTATATAGGCACTATCTTCTAACTGAATCAAAAATCTGATGAATATTTTAATATTAAAAAATTTTATACATGAAAGCATTATAGATTTTTTTTAATGAAATACATATTATAAACTCATCTCCAGATAAACTAAAAATTTAACACAAAATTCTTAGGATTTTTGGTTCACAGTAGTTTTCAAATGGTATAAAAGCTATATATAAAATATGGAATGAAATTATTTTCAACTGTGCGCGCAAGGTAGAAACATGACGCGAACGCATAAAAACTTTTGCCGCAAAGCAGATTAGATTATAAAAATATTTGTGCGAACACAAAATTTCTGGTCACTCGTTCCCAAAGCAGCTATATTATGCAGTCAGCTGTGAAAGGTTGGAAGTAATTGCTTTTAAAATAAATAAGTTATCCTGATTCTTGCAACAGTAACGTATTCAAAAATCTTAAGTTGTACAAGCCTCCTTAATTTTATGGGTCAGTTTCTGAAGTGAGAGACTTGATTGAAATTATCAGTTCTGGATTTTATGAACTGGAGATTGTAATTTCAAAGGTACGCAATTTACCCCTTTTCCATTGTCAAAAAAGTTCCAGGACAATTCCTTTTATTTCTGAGTTTGCAGTTCTAAAAAGGAACAAATGTTGTTTTTATATTACCTGGCATGTATTCTTACTTGACCACGTTTCCACGCAGATACACTAGGTGGCAGAGCAACACACTATTCGGATTGTCATCGCATTCGTTAAGGTGACACGATGGATGTTGATTGTGTTCTGCATTAAGCTCGAGAAAAACCCTAGTGAAATGTGGAAATTAATAATGTTCTACGTTTAACTAGGGGTTCCATCATGAAGCGAGCATATGCAGGCGAGGCACTTTCAAGAAGTCTTTTCGAGTTTCGTGGAGGCAGAGATTCAGTGCAAGACGATCTCAGAGCTGGTCGCCCGTCTATAGCGCATACCGATGCATGTAAGCCAGTTATTGCAAGGAGACCGTCGTGTAACTGTGCGTACGATATCAGAAGAACTGAATTTGTTGAAAGAGGAGAGACGAATTTCTTCTAAACTATAGGATAGAGCCAGACATGATCCCGCATTTGTGTCGAAAATTATTGTGATTTTTTTGTTTTGTTTCTGTGAGGAAAAGGCAACTGAAAGGAAAGCTTCATCAAGATTATTGCAGACATCCAACGGGCTGTGACAAATGAGTTTGGAAGCATCGCAGCTAAAGATTTCCCCCTTTCGTCTAAGATCTCCAGAAACGTTGACAGTTGTGTATAGATAGCCAAGGAGGACTACTTTGATAGCAGTTAGGATCATTACTTGGAAAATGCAATTTGTCCTGGAACATTTATGAGGTATTTCTCCCGCCTTCTTCGCATGCCTTCGTGTAGTAGCGGTCTGCATGCTTGACGCGTAACGGAGAGGTCCGTGGTTCGATTCCCGGCGAAGGTGTTGCTCATTTTTCATGTCTCCTGTTTCGAATTAACCTAATGTCTCTACACTGGCGCCCGAACTAAAAAGGTGGTGGATGATGATTCTCCACCACCGCGATTTGGTGATTGGGTACCTCAAAACCCCAGTCGCCCTTTAAAAGGGGGAGTATATAAGGTATTTCTCCCGCCTTCTTCGCATGCCTTCGATTCCCGGCGAAGGCGTTGGTCATTTTTCATGTCTCTTGCTTCGAATTAACCTAATGTCTCTACACATTTCTGACAAAGGATGTTCCTTTTAATGCATTCTTAGGTATCATTTTAACTTTTTGTTTCATTTCCATACAAAATGGAATAATGTCTACGAAATAAAAAGCTTCCAAATTGCACTTGTAAAAAGGCTGAGGAACACTAATGACTGGGAACTTACTAATTGTAAAAATCTGTAATTAGTTTCTGTACATTTCTACTCATCCTCAGACTTTATCACATCAACTTCTTAACAATACTGAAGGGAAATATTTTTCGATAAATAAAAATGTATTACTTTCGATTTAGCCCAAAGAAACGTTAGAACAGAAGGGCTCTTCATTTCGTTTTGGCATTTTGCGTCGATTCACTGTAGATGTCCGTATCACTTTTCAGATTGTTGCCACCCAATATTATCGCCCTGTGTTATATTTAAAGAAATTAAATAATGAAGAATCTGCATAAATGTATATATGTTTCTCGCATTACCACAAGGCGAGAAACATATATACATTTATGGTACCCAGAGCCAGAGTACAATGGTACGCAGAGCTATCCAATTTTGAATAACGTAATCCTCTTCCGAATATGAGCATCTGGAAGTCCGAATTTGGAATTTGTTTTATTATCTATTTCATATTTTGTAAAACTTGAACGAATTTTTGATGAACAAACTCAACGATTTAAAAGCGAGCCATGGCAACACTCTACGGGGTGGGGAACTTTTTATTTCCAGCGTCGGAACTGTATATTGGAAATTCTAAAGATATACTCATTTTAAAATTATTTTGCGATGTTGCTGTTGAACTGGATTTTATGGCTTAATGCGAAGAACATGATATTCAATAAATAAAGGTAACACAGAAAACGTTAAAAAAATGCCCCCTTTAGACCCTTTAGACTGACGTTCTTTTGCTTATTTTATACGATGAGTAACGTTTAATCAGCGATGCTTAGATTGTAGAGATATTAGGTTATTTTGGAAGCAGAAGACATGAAAATGAGCAATGCCCTCGCCGGAACTACGACCTCTCGTATACGCGCCGAGTATGCTGGCCGTTACCCCACGAAGACATGCTAAGAAGCCAGAGAAATACCTTATATACTGCCCGTTTTAAAGGGCGGCTGGAGATTAGGAGACCCAATCCGGAACTTGAACCTCGGACTTCTCGAATACGTGCCGAGTATGCTGGCCATTACACCACGAAGGCATGCTAAGAAGGAGGGAGAAATACCTTATAAGACGAAGAAAGAGCTGCTATCCCACAGTTAAAGCAATTATTTACAAGACGTTTAATTTAAAAGTATATTCTTCGTAGAAAAAGTAAGTGTGCTTATTCGTGAAATAGACCTTACATGTTAAAAACGACGCCTTTCCACTTCAATGCACTTTTTTTCACATTTGACATATTTCTAGCAACATTACGAAGTTTTCTCAATCTAAATTTTAGATGGCAACAGTCATGTCCATTTTCAATTCTACCAAGGTTTGTTCTAGTCGTTCGAGAACACAACGCACTTTTCTTAAGTGTCATCGCAAAGTCTAATCTGTTTCGTTACTTTAAAAACGGCATTAGATACCTTTGCCAGCCTCCTCTCCGCTCCAGTTTGCGATCGCAATTCGTGTCATCATCACTGTCTTGACGTGATGTCAAGTCAGCCTTCATTCGCGCTCTTTTCGTGAAGCGAAACACTAAAACGTTACACTTCAACGAAGCGGTGAACGTCAATGAAGTGGAGGTAACAAATTTGGCAACTCCACTTTTTTTCCCCCGAAAATGTTGTCTTCATGATTACGCGCCAATGCGGGACGCGGAAAATAACAGTAAAGTTCCTATAGAAGTACTATAGTAATATTTATGTACTATAGTAAGATCTATAGTATCTATGTTAATATCGTAAGATCTAGATCTGGGGGATTTTAGCCTTTATATTATTCTTTCATTCAAAAACTGGTCGAGCATCTTCAGGATGGATTTGCTGTGGCACCATCTTGCTATATTTAAGAGAGATGTTCATTCTTCTACACCATTGATTCTCAACCACTGTGCCGCCAAATTCTTAACGTTTGCCGCCCAATTTTAGAAATGTATGTAGGAATTATAATGGGTTTAATCATAGTATACGGTACACATGAGAATTGGCGAAATTCGGTATTTAAGACATTAATAAGCGCGCCGGCTGTGGTATCCAAACCGATTTGGATGCTCTAGAGGAGAGCGCATTTCGAGGCATTTTCGCGCATGTTCATTTACAATTTAAATTGAGAAGTTCTGATGGGTGCAGATGGGAGACTAGCTTACTTCTCAAAGATCTTTGTTTTTTTAATAATATAAATTCAAGTATGCAAGGGCCGAAAGAAAATGTATTAAACTCCACAGATAAAACTGGTGGGATTCCAAAAAACAAATAACTATTTTACCACCAATTAGTTTATAAATCTACCTAAAGGGGGCAGTACATATTCAGAGTAGTCAAACTTAGCTTGACTAGTTTACCTATGTCACTGAATGTGTACTCCCTCTCTTAGGTAGATTTACAAACCAATTGTGGCTAAAGTAATCTCAAGGAAACGGACTGGACTTGAAGTGGAAGACAAATTTTTTTTATTGATTTGCTAAAAAAAAGTTCTGTAATTAATTTTTATCATGATTATATTACACAAATAGTTCACGCTTAAAATAATTAAATTTCTTTATTTAAAGAAATAAATTAGGTTACAAAACAGAGATGTTGAAAAACATAAAACTCGAAAGGGACAGGTATTTTTGCCTATGATCACATTTTTAAGATTTATATCTAAAAAATTTTAATTGATTTTTTTTTATATTATAGAGTCATTAGGATTTTTTTGTAAGCAAAAGAATGAAAAATGAGCAAGGCCTTCGTCGGGAATCGAACCATCGACTTCTCTGTTACGCGTCGAGCGTGCTGACCACTACACCACGAAAGCATGCAAAAAAGGCGGGACAAATACCTTATATACTCTTCCTTTGAAAGGGCGACTGGGGTTTGGGGGACCCAATCGCCAAATTCCGGTTGTGGGAATCATCTTGCACCACCTTTTTAGTTCGGGCGCCAGTGTAGAGACATTAGGTTATTTCGGAAGCAGGAGGGATGAAAAATGAGCAGCGCCTTCGCCGGGAATCGAACCACGACCTCTCGGTTACGCGTAGAGCGTGCTGACCACTACACCACGAAGGCATGTGAAAAAGACGCGAGAAATACCTTATAATATTTTAAATTGTAGAAATATATTTATAGCCATCTTTATGCAATACATTGCCCAAATTAAGCATTAAATATTAATTTATATTGAATTTTCTTCTTTCCTTATGAGGCAGCATTTGTAAGCAAAATTTGAAAATGGGCCACACGATTTCTTTAAGGAAGATATATTGGAGATCACAGAAAGAGCGGCTGATTGTCAACGAGCCATTCTGAGGAAGAGGAGGAGACAATTAATTATCTACGTCTCATGAATGGTCTCGACCTCCTGCTTAAAAAGAAATTCACGATTTTTGATGCACTGAATGTATTATTCAAGTTTCGAATAAACTGCAAAGAGCAGTACAAGCTCGTGTCTGGAACCGTAATATGGACGTCGTAAAGGGAAAATGTTCTGATAAAGGATAAACAACATAATTGGATCTTACATGAAATCATTAATTATGTTTAGGGTTTTCAAAAAGCAACTTAACAAACCATGCATGAGCGATTGCAGTAAGATAAAGGTAACGAAGGCCATAGGATTTTATCAGAACAAGATATACTAGTTGCGGTGCTATAAGAATAGCTCGCAGAAGAATATCAAACAAGTGAAGGTGAAAGGTTAAACAAGTGATTCTCAACCTTTTTTTGCAGTGGCACACAAAACGAAAGATAAGTTTAAAAGTTGTTTACTTACCTATATTACACTGTGTAAAATAGTTTATGATAATAATTTTAAATTTAAATTAAAATAATGTATACTGCAAAAAGAACAGTACGCTTATTAAGGGATTCATTACAAGTTAATAATAAGAATACTTTTAATGAGAAATTTGAGCTGGATGTTTTTTTGATAATTTCATTTATATTGGGTCGTAAAAATGACAACATATTGTCTTCTACATTTAAACAGTCTCGATCTTTTATTCGCTTTTATGTCGGTTAATACTGAAAATCCGAATTCATGCAAATAAGATGTAGAAAAGTATAATAATATTTTTAAAGCTTTTTTGGCCATCGTGGGATAATCACATCTAATGTGAATCCAAAATGAATTAATTGATTCTTCCGAAAATTTAAAATTAAATCTCGATTATTAGAAAGCGAAATGAGTTCTCCCTCTTCATTCGAAGTTAATTCAAATACAGAAATATTCGCCATCACAAATGAATTACGAACTCCATCAATTTTTTAACATCTAAATTTGGGAAATAATGAATAATTCTCTTCTCTAGTGTTGTCAAATGGTCAATAACAATTTTATGAATAGTTTTATTAAAATCTTTTGGAACTGACACCAATTTTTACAAATTGCCTTCCTGAACTTTATTTTTCCATAAAGTTATTTGTGTTCGGAATCCCATCAGTTCATCTGTTCAGTTGAATATATTTTCTTTCGGCCCTTGCATGCTTGAATTTATGTTATTAAAAATAACAAAAACCTTTGATAAGTAAGCTAGTCTCCCATCTGCACCAATCGGAACTTCCCAATTTAAATTGTATACTCGACATGCGCTAAAATGCTCCGAAATGTGCCACCAAATCGGCTTGAATACCACAACTGGCGCGTTTATTAATATCTCAAAAACCGAATTTCGCCAATTCTCATGTGTTACGTATACTAGGTTTAAACCCATTATAATTTTTACTACACTAGAAGTCCAGAAATCCGCAATGCTTGGGACCAGAGGTTGTGCGGATTTTAGGATTTTGCGGATTTCAGGACAAAAAAAGCCAAATCATAATATTAGACTAAAAGTGCAAAATAAATAAGGCATATTAGATACATTTACTGAAATTGTTATGTATAATAATATACATTATTACATTATTTTATTATATGCATTGAATTATTATATATATATA
Source organism: Stegodyphus mimosarum (assembly GCA_000611955.2). Lineage (NCBI taxonomy): Eukaryota > Metazoa > Arthropoda > Arachnida > Araneae > Eresidae > Stegodyphus > Stegodyphus mimosarum. Next base: position 174,148 of record KK113564.1, on the reverse strand, counting down.
TTATATTATTCATTTATATTAGTGATTACAGGAATATTTTAAAGCATTAAGGGCATATACAATAGAGACGTGTAAGGGATACTCTCTAAATAAAAGCATAAAATATTTCTTCTTCTTTTTTTTAAACTTGTTTCAAACATTTTTCTGATGGAGGTTTATTTTAAAACTTAAGGTGCTTCAGAGTAAGTTTTTTTTTTTTTTTGAAATTCTACAGGGTCATAATCTCTTGCTCTGTGACACAGCTGTGTTGTTCTAAATATTTTAAGTATTTTTCACCATGTTCCAAACCATTATTGAAAGATATTTTCTCAGTCCTATCAAATTCATTATCTGTGTCGGTGTCGGTGTCGGAATCGTTTTCTTGCCGTGGCGAGTTCAAAACAGAGCCAACGATTTCATCATCGGTTATCTGATATGCCAGTGTTCGCTCATCTGAACACATCGTCCATACTAAAAATCTCTTCTGGGCTAAGATTTTTTGTCTGCCACTAACACAGAATCATTATTATTCGGTAATTATGACGTCATTATTCGGTAAATATTTTTTCTTTAGTATTTCATTCTCCATTACGCGGTTTCTGGAACCTCTAAATTGAATGTTTATATTTTGAGAGGCAATGCGGATTTCAGGAGTTGGCGGATTTCCGGCGGATTTTCGGTACTTGACTGTATATACATTTCTAAAATTTGGCGAGACATGTTAAGAATTTGGCGGCACACAAAAGTACCGCGGCACAGTGGTTGAAAATCACTGGGTTAAACATTATGATTGTGAGAAAATTTTAGACAAGACTGTAAAATTCTTTCGTGACTGATGAGTCAAAACGTTCGCTCGAGATTAATGAAATCACAGCTTCTTCCTATATTTTCTGTATTGCCTAAAATGATGCCAACATATTTCGCAGAAGAAAAATATATTGCATTGTGTAAGCTTCATATTACAATCTAATGCTTCAAAGAATAACTTGCCAATAAAAATTTCGAAATATTAAAGCAGTATTAAAAAATTAGGAAATACAAAGCATTGTAAAAAAAGGAGATTCTTTACCAATTGTGCCGCCTGTTTTCGTGAGAAATACGTTTCATTAATTACAGCTAAGCTACAAATATTCATAAATTTTCAGTTACATATATTATAAACGAAATACATTTTAACTTATACTAATTAGACACATTACTAAAGAAAAGGAAAGAAAAAAAATTAAATTATTAAGAAGCGAATTGCTCAGCATATCAATAACACAATCGATTATAGGTGAGGTCGAAGATAAATTATACGTTTAAATGTTTCTCACAGTGGTCACATTTACTAAGTCGCCCAGACGATAAATGCTACTTTTAGATAATTCTATTCGTTCTTCAGCTATCCGTTTCGGAGGCAATATTGTGTCTATAGTTTTTATTTTGCTAGATTTTACATTTTAAATATAATATCTCTTCTTGGAGATTTTTTTTAAGTAGAATCCAGAAGAAAAATAGAAAGTCTTGTCAGGACTGAGTGTTCTGTGCATCATTTTAGGAAACATTGTGAAATATTTACCAGGGTGTTTCTTCTCAAGTCCTGAACTGGAACAGTGAGCTGATGAAACGTAAGCTTTGTTCTGATGTAACTGCTGTGCTGGATAATAACTGCACGTGAAGGGATTTAAAATCCTCTTTTATTAAATCACTATTATTTATAAACTTCCCAACTCGGGAGAGATACAGAAAGTAAAAGACCGCACTTGGGTCGAACTTAACAATCAAATAAATTTAAAACTAAACCTAAAATAGAACTTAAATCAAAGTTTGCTTCGCAGAGCAATTCGCGGAAGTTGGCCTCTCACTAAATGGTGCGTAGCAAGATATGCTAATACTAGCGCACTTCAAATTGCTTCAATATGCAATTACGTAGCAAGCACTATGGCTTATAAATTTTAACTGCTAGCTGGTCAGACGAACGTTTAGCAGAGTCCGTGATCTGAGACTGAAGCTCTCTCACACTAAGAGGTTTCTACCTCTGGCTTAAATAGTACTTGACTTCAAAATTAGCATAAGCTGAAAACGCGCGCTTCTTCTGACGGGAAGTTGGAACAGAAAGGAGATAGAAAGATTTAAATTAAAATAAAACTTGGTTAGTTTAACTAAAACCTTATAGTCTCTTTAATTTTGCGTTATTAGTCCAAAGTGGCTGTGTCCCTGAAGGACTATTGTTTTCGTTTTGCGATTTTGCGTCGGAAACATTAAATGTCGGTTCGCTTTTCAAACTGTTACTACTAAATATTGCAGCCCTGTGTTATATTTAAAGAAATTAAATAATGAAGAATGTGCATAAATGTGTGAATGTATATATCGTTTTACCCCATCGGTACCTAGAGCGATCGAATTTTGAATGACGTAATGCTGCTGCAAATATGGGCATCTGGAAGCAAAAATTTGAAATTTGGATTGTTTGATTGTCGATTTCATATTTTGTAAAACTTTAACGAATTTTTGATGAACAAACTCAAGGATTTCCAAGCGAGTAATGGCAACATTGTACAGAAAAAACATTTTTATCTTCAATGCCTGTGACTATGCATAGGAAATTCTAAAGATATGCTCAGTTTAAAATTAGTTTGCGATATTGTTTTTTAACTGAATTTTATGGTTTAAGAGCGAAAAGCACGATATTTAATAAATAAAGGTAACACACAAAATGTTAAAAAAAACGCTCCTTTGAACGTAACTTAAAATCTGAAACCTTTCAGATTTTCTTTTCTTTTCTTTTTTTTTTTATTTATTAATTTTTTGTATATTTCTTATTTTAATTAAATCTTATTTCAAGTACCCTGTTTTATGTGTTGCTTTAAAATCCCCGAAATTTCCATAACTTAACGGATCATTTTTCTATAAACTTGTGCATTAATTTACATAAATAATGAAAGTTAAATGTATGTAATATTTTGACATTAGAAATATCTTTTGTGAATTGTATTTAAATCGTAAATATTGATAAAATTTGTTGCCACTGAAAAGTCAAAAAGTATCATAAAGAACAATAAATTATTCTTAAGGATTTCACATTGTTACAGAGCAAAGCATTATAATACTTGGAAATTTAAACGAAAGTCCTTATGCCACAGAAAATGACAAAGGTCTGTATTTTATGAGCACGGAACAATTTTTCTTCGAAAGTAAAAAAAAAAAAAAAAAAAAAAAAAACACACCTACTTTTGGCGGTAGTTAGTTTCAAATAATCAAAAAATATGTATATCTGTATTGTCATACCTGTGCAGAGAGATATATTTTCCAGTTGATTTTCTTAAAGCCGCAGATTAATTATTCTGTTTAAGAGTTTTTCTTAACTGCTAAGCACATTTCAGAAACTTTCTCGTCGCTCATTTCTTGAAGCCGTGAAAAACAATTCCTCAAAGAGAGAGGAAATAGATTACTGTCTTGTCATGCTACGTAGAAAAGAAGTGTCGACTGGATGGGAAAAAACCGTTTCATCCTTTTATGGAAACTCATAAAATTTACATTTAACTAGAGAAAAAAAAAATGAAGCATCCAAACTTATTTCTGAAGCTTTCCGCATGTGATGTGCGATCACAAGCCTCAGAATCAGATTCAAACGTTTCCCATCTATTCAAATACAATGTAGCACATGTAGTCATAATTTACTACATAAAGCTACTCATTTAAAATTAACAGCTTGTGGCTTTTGCATTTCCTTGAGGCTTTTTTATGTACTCATATAATTCCATCTGTTTCAATTTCACAAGAAAAAAAATCAAGTTAGAGATTTGGAATGCAGTTTTCAGTCGTTTTTGAATGAAACTCATTACATAAACTGTAATTTACATGGATTCAGTTACGCCATTTTTGCTTCCTTGTACGAAGTAAAAACGGAGTATCGCGAAAAATTTCGGGTATCATATTTCAACGAAAATAGCCATTTTGATCGCTATCGAATGCAATTTAACAATGTATTTGCGTGATATCCGTAGGTAAGGACAGAATAAAGGACTCTTTTCTACCCAAAAAATTATAAAACTGATTTAAAATGGGTTTTGAAGAGATTTTTTCCTGGCGTCTGTGCGTACGTATGTCTGTATCTCGCATAACTCAAAAACGAGTAGCCTTAAAACGTTGAAATTTTGTATATAAGACTGCTATAACATGTAGATGTGCATCTCCTATTTTGGTTGCAATCGGACACATCAAAAGTATACAAATAT
>KK113564.1:138441-169877 GCA_000611955.2 Stegodyphus mimosarum | reverse complement strand
TTTTTGCTTTAAAAATGATTGAATTATATTGTTCTTATCTTTGGGTTAAGGTTTTTATGCATTTAGTTAACCTGCAAGTCAGAGTTTTAGAATTATCAACAATTTAAAAGTTGTTTAAACGCGGCTAAGCCTAATTTTTTGGGCCATATTTGCTCATATTTGCTAGTGCGCTACCGTTAGCCCAGGAAGGCACGCAGAAACAAGGGAGAAAATACCTTATATACTCCCCTTTTTAACGGGCGACTGGGGATTAGGGGATACAGTCGCCAAATCCTCCCTTTTACTTCGGGCGCCACTGTAGTGTCATTTGGTTATTTTGATGCCGGAGATGTAAAATATGAGAAATGCCCTCGGCGTGGCTCGAACTTAGACCTCTCGAATACGCGCTACCGTTACACCACGAAGGCATGCAGAAAGATGGGAGAAAATACTTTATAAACTTTGTCTCATTAGAAAATCACAGGTTTATTTTTTATGATTAGTTACCCAAGCACCACAGAATACAGTATTCATATGATGTAAAAGGATTAAATTGTAATAACTGCGGGTTAAATGATCGTTGTTCATGACATTCAAAACTGTTGACTGAATTTCACGTATCGTTTAACCAGCAAACTAGACACGTTTTAATGACCCATTTAAATAAATTTATTGGAAACTCTAATTTCAGACACAAATAAATGTATAACAATTCCTATAGTTTATACGAAGGTCGGCAAATGATGGCGGGCTGCTCAAATTCGGCCTGCCCCCTATTTTTAATCCGGTCAGCGGGAAAATATTTCATTTTTTACACAAAAAAATTAAAAATAAATCAAATACACGTTGTAACGTAACGGCTAATAGTCGACTTCAGAAGTTCTTGATAATGATCGCACGTGGAGCTACTGACGTCCTAAATTCACATTCTGTAGTCTACCATTGCCATATATTTTCTGTTGCCAGTTCTCTGTTTGGCTTTAGAAGCGCAGGCGGTATTGTGTGTCGTGGCACTTTGCGATATTTCATTCTTTTTATTTTATTTTGTTCGTTACCCATCACTGCCATGTCACTTCAAGGGCAGATAACAAGATAAAAATGGAGTTTGTATGTCGTGCTTTTAAAGCAGAATTCTGAATTAATTTATCGTAGCATTATGTTTATCATGTAATGACATAAAAGTACAATATACGTCGTCATTACCAAACTCAGCCTTCGACACAATATTCAAAACTCACAGAAAATAAACGATCGATAAAACTGGAAAGCTAAAACGAAATGTTTCATCACATCGCAATTAAGTCACAAAAACACACACACACGCACGCACACAGAGAAAAAAAAACTTAAATGTTTCAGATATTAAATGACGTCCAAAGTGGCGTTTTTGTAACATTTTGTGTGTTACCTTTATTTATTAAATTCCACGTTCTTCGCACTTAAACCGTAAAATTCAGTTCAAAAGCAATATTGAAAAATAATTTTAAATTGAGCATATCTTTAGAATTTCCAATACGCAGTCTCATGCGCTGCAGACAAAAGTGTTTTTTCTTCCTTGTACGAAAAAAAAAAAAAAAAAGGAAAAATTGTTATCGCGAAAAATTTCGGGTCTCATATTTCAACGAAAATATCCATTTTGATCGCTATCGAATGCAATTTAATAATGTTTTTGCGTAACATCTGTACTTAAGGACAGAACAGAGGACTCTTTTTTTTTTCTCCAAAAAATTATAAAAGTGATTTAAAATTAATTCTGAAGAGAAGTTTTCTTGGCGTCTGTGTGTACGTACGTATGTATGTATCTCGCATAACTCAAAAACGAGTAGCCTCAGATCGTTGAAATTTTATATATAGGACTGCTATAGCATGCAAATGTGCACCTCTTGTTTTGGTTGCAATCGGCCGCACTTAAAGTATATAAATATTAAGCATATATATTTCCACTCTGTTTTTCGGTTCAGTGATCTCAGTTTCTTTATTCTTATTTGTTTGTAAATTGTGCATTTTTTGCTTTAAAAGTGATTGAATTATGTGGTTTTTATCTTCCGGTTAAGGTTTTTATGCCTTTAGTTAACCTGCATACAATATTTGTAAAAGTATCAACAATTTAAACGTTGTTTAAGTGCGGCTAAGCCTAATTATTTTTATGATGGCAACCATATTTGTTTACATTTGAAACTTCAGAACAGTGGATTTGTTGCCAATCTAGAGAAACTTTGCCTCGACAAAGGTAACGAGGGAGAAAATACCTTATGTATGCCCTTTGTTACCCTTTGACTTCCGAATTAGAAAATCCGTTTTCTATCCGAGTGAACAATATGTCATAAATAGTCATTAATATGTCATAAATAGGGTAAATTTAGCATTTGGGATTTTTTTGACAAACGGTTTTCGAGCCAAGCGCTGGGACACATATGTAGTTAATGATGGGATACATATGTAGTGATTGTCTTACTATAAGCACACCTATTATTCTGGAAAATTTTATTATATGAAATAGATTTCACGTCGTATGGTACAGAGTAAAGCATTCTTTCCATAACCCAACATTACATATTCGGCAACTCATATTTGTTCTTTTCTCTCTGTTCAATTGTGTGCAAGCAGCTCAGCTGCGTCTTGATTTCCCAACTATTGGAAGATGATCCCTAACATTCAGGAGATTCTAAGTATTTTTTAAACTTTTAGTGGGACATACATGTCCCGTTATTAGTCAAAGACCTAAAAGACGACTGGGGATTAGGGGACCCAATTCGCCAAATCCTAGGGGTGAAAAATCCTCATCCATTAATTTTTAGTTCGTAGGCCACTTTAGAGTTATTAGGGTTATTTTAAGCAGAAAATGAGAAAAATGTGCAAGGCCCTCGCCGGGCCTCGAACCTGGACCTCTCGAATACCCGACGAGTACACCACGAAGGCATGCGGAAAGGTGGGATAAAATATCTCATAAATTTTATTTAAACTAGGTCTAATTAAATTGCTTGTCAAAATCCTGCATAAAGAACAAGGTAAATTCTCTTACTTAAAAGAGAAATTTCCTAGTACAGTAATGTTGTGTACAATAAGTAACAATAAATGAATCAAAAATATTTATCTTATTTTAAGCAGTTTTCGTAAGATTATAAATTAGACAAATTCTGAAATTTTCATTTCATAGCTTGAATAATAAATATAGATAGCTTAAATGAAACCGAAGAAAGAGCCTGAAATGCATTTTAGTAAATTTGTAACAAATTTCGAAGGAATGAAAGATTTATAAACTCTAAAGATTTCCTGTGAAAATTGCCTTCTTCCTACAGAACTGTTGTTGTTGCTTATCCTCGAAATATCTGACATGTGTCAGATCAGTTCCAGAAGGTTGTTGACCGCCAAAGAATCTGTAATGATAATGGATCGCATGTGAAGTCCTCCTCAGAAAGTCCGATACAGATCAGAATGTGGTCCGGTGAAGCCCGATGGTCACAGCATTTATTACATGTGGGGTGGATTTTTATGCCTCTAATCAAAGGAAAGACATTTAAGGTGGCAACTTCATTTAGGAATGATGGCAACTTCATTTAGAATTCAACTTTCTAATCAAAGGAAAGACATTTAAGGTGGCAGCTTCATTTAGGAATGATGGCAACTTCATTTAGAATTCAACTTTCTAATCAAAGGAAAGGCATTTAAGGTGGCAGCTTCATTTAGGAATGATGGCAACTTCATTTAGAATTCAACTTTCTAATCAAAGGAAAGGCATTTAAGGTGGCAGCTTCATTTAGGAATGATGGCAACTTCATTTAGAATTCAACTTTCTAATCAAAGGAAAGACATTTAAGGTGGCAGCTTCATTTAGGAATGATGGCAACTTCATTTAGAATTCAACTTTCTAATCAAAGGAAAGACATTTAAGGTGGCAGCTTCATTTAGGAATGATGGCAACTTCATTTAGAATTCAACTTTCTAATCAAAGGAAAGACATTTAATGTGGCAGCTTCATTTAGGAATGATGGCAACTTCATTTAGAATTCAACTTTCTAATCAAAGGAAAGGCATTTAAGGTGGCAGCTTCATTTAGGAATGATGGCAACTTCATTTAGAATTCAACTTTCTAATCAAAGGAAAGACATTTAAGGTGGCAGCTTCATTTAGGAATGATGGCAACTTCATTTAGAATTCAACTTTCTAATCAAAGGAAAGACATTTAAGGTGGCAGCTTCATTTAGGAATGATGGCAACTTCATTTAGAATTCAACTTTCTAATCAAAGGAAAGACATTTAAGGTGGCAGCTTCATTTAGGAATGATGGCAACTTCATTTAGAATTCAACTTTCTAATCAAAGGAAAGGCATTGATAATGGATTGATTGTGACTTCATTTAAAATTCATCTTTCTAATCTAAGGAAAGGCATTTAAGGTGGCAGCTTCATTTAGGAATGATGGCAACTTCATTTAAAATTCAACTTTCTAATCTAAGGAAAGGCATTTAAGGTGGCAGCTTCATTTAGGAATGATGGCAACTTCATTTAGAATTCAACTTTCTAATCAAAGGAAAGACATTTAAGGTGGCAACTTCATTTAGGAATGATAGCAACTTCATTTAGAATTCAACTTTCTAATCAAAGGAAAGGCATTTAAGGAGGCAACTTCATTAAGATAAACATTTAAGGTCTATCCAGAGCAGTCTGGGAGACATGCTCACACTTGATTTCCAGCACAGAGCCAGGGAATGTCCTTGTGTACCATGGGTGCGTGGGTGGAATACCTCATATTAAACTGAGTTTAGATCTTTCATTTGAGTACAGTTCTTGATAAGTAAGCGAAGAGCCAGTGGCCGTTTCATTCTCACAACCCTCTTTGGCCAGTCTTTGAGCGATCTCATTACCACCTATGTCAACATGCAATGGGATCCACTGGAGGTGGACGTCATGGGTCTGAGAGATGTTCCTCAGTTTGAGCAGAATAGATCGTTTGCAAAGGACCAGCCGCTAAGATGTTGTGGTGCGATAAAACCATAGTTTCCCAAACTCGCAATCGTAACACATGATAGCATCAAGCCCTACATTAATCGCAATTAATTCGCTCCTTAAGACACAGCAAGTGTCAGGGTTGCGTTGCTTTACTATAGTCTTAATGTATATGTGTGTGGGGGGGGGATTCTAATAAAAATACTGCTGCCAGAATTATACGATGCAATATCTTAATCAAGCTGAAAATTCCTCCCTTAGTTCGGATACTTCTTGAAAACTTGTGGTCCGTTTTAAATGAGCATAAATAACAAAAGTTCTCATCAACATGCTAGGAAAATCTATAAAAAAGTAGTACGCTGACATGAGCACGTATACATTACAAAACTACAGGGTAATTTTTATGCTCTTATTATGATGGACATAAAATGATGCTTCTAAAAAGACAAAAAAGAGTTAACTCTGCTTTTCCAAAACTCAGTTTATCTGAAACGCAAATCTTATATAATCAGTGAAATTTTTATATATGTGTGACTTTCATCTGTTTATTTTTAACTAACAGTCAATTTTAAGTTTTATGACTTTCATATCGCTCTCTTTCCACCCACGCTTTTCATGCCAGAATGTAAATGGGATAGCGAGCGTTTATTCGGGTTGAGGTAGAAAGAAGTACTATTTAAGCAAGAGTTTCAAAAGCTAGTGTTAGAGCGTGTCTGCCTAATTCCGGCCACGCTATGCCGTGATTATTACAGATTTGATTCTGTGGCGTTGAGTGCTTCTGGCCATTTGGCTTGTCTCGCCGGTTTTTCTACAAACCAGAGCCTTTCCTGCGTTAAATTATTCTGTTAGCCGTTAGGGCAATTTACCAGATTTGAATTTCTTCAACGTTACGAATTTCTGTTAAGCCAGAAGTGCTTAGCTTGTGTAAACCTAAGTTGAGTCTTTGTTAATTTTTTGTGTTCGAATAAAAGAGCTATTTACACTCTTCTTCTGCCTTTGTCTGTCTGGGGTTTAATTATTATTGAATAATTAAGGGCTTGCAGCAAATAAACATCTTTGCAGATAGTCAGTCAGCAGTTCTAGCGCTCCAAAATACTAAGCATAAATCTGAATTGATTCAAGAAATTATCGAAAGTACCTCATAACATCCTCGCCTATCTCCAAGAATCTCATGGATCAAAGCTCATGTTGAAATCACGGGGAACGAGGAAGCTGATACAGCTGCAAAATCGGCCATAACGTGCAATAATACTCCAATAGTAGAGCGTCCTTGGCCAAAATCCTACCTAAAATTTCATCTTGGAAAAAGTAAAACAAATATCTGGGAAAATGAATAGCAAAATAAAGAAACAGATAGAAGACAGTATGAAATCGCTCCTCATGTTAACGAACGGTGCACGATGGTCATCCACTGCATAAATTGCTTTCTCACAGGACATGGCCCCTTCCCTATACAGTTTCAACAAAGAAACGTATCTCCTTCCGATCAATTCGTATGTGGGGATAGAGGAGATCCTAATCATTATATTAAATGACTGTCCCTTAACTAAATCGTTTCATATTAAATTACCTACCTCAAACGCAAATGCTTTTTTTAAATTGCAATCAAGAATAAGCATTTCAGAAAGAAAATAGAAAGTAGGACGGTGTATGTTTCATCCAGCGGAGAAACACTTCGTGCTAATTAATTAAATACAGCTCAGTTATCCGATCACTTCAATAATTATAGCCTCGCAGATTAACTATTAATACTGCCATTAAGAATTACAAATAAATTATAATATCACGAATTGTGAATATATAAGCATACACTAGAAATGATCAACAATAAAAATATGATCTATTATAAACCTGATCCCGTAGATCTAATACGATTAATTATATACTGTGACAAAATTCTGCAACTAAATTAAATTTTTAAAAAAAATTGAAAGAATAGAAGAGAAACACGCCAATGTGACAGTTAAAATTGCTGAAACAACCTTGTATTTGGCGTACGTTTACCAAAACACTCAATCGATTTCGAGGGCGGCTACAGGTCCCTCCTCATCAGGAGAACGAAATTTCTAGAAACAAGATTTTTTTGAGCGATTTCGAAAATCTGAAAGGTTTCAGATTTTAAATTACGTCCAAAGGGGCGTTTTTTTAAAATTTTGTGTGTTACCTTTATTTATTAAATATCATGTTCTTCGCACTTTAAACCATAAAATTAAGTTCAACAGCCATGTTGATCTGAATTTTATTTTTTTAAAATTGTTTTTCGCAAAACAATTTTAAAATGAGCCTATATTTAGAATTTTCGATACACAATTCAGCGCGCTGGAGATAAAAAGGGTTTTTTACCCGTAGAGTGTTGCCATTGCTCGCTTGTAAATTGTTGAGTTTGTTCATCAAAAATTCGTTTAAGTTTTATAAAATATGAAATAGATAATAAAACAAATTCCAAATTCGGGCTTCCAGATGCGCATATTCGGCTGGAAACGTACGTTATTCGAAACTGGATGGCTCTAGGTATCGTTGTTTTATCACATTTCGTGATACATACGTTCATTTATGCAGATTCTTCATTATTTAATTTCTTTAAATATAATACAGGGCTGCAAGATTTGGTGGCAACAGTTTGAAAAGTGATTCAGACTTTTAATGTTTGCGACGCAAAATCGCAAAAACGAAAACAATGGTCCTTCGAGGACTAAAGCCCCTTTAGACTTAATATATATATATATATATATATATATATATAATTGCAAAGGCATCGACTTTAAACGTTATAAAAATGGAAGTGTAATACGGCTATACACATTTACTTATAGGAAACATTGGGTGCCCTAATATATTTCAACCTGTACCTGTCTGCAGCTTAAGACAAGAGGATTATTAAAACAGGCAAATGGACAATCTTGTATTTGGCGTAGATTTTGTAAGATCCCAATCGATTTCGAGGGCAAAACGGGTCCCCCTTCATCAGGAGCAAAAAATTCTGCAAAAGCGAGAAAGCGAATGTCGATCGTGTTTATACCCACAGGCGACCAGTGGAAGAGCTGGAGCGCCATCATTTTTACAAAATCTACGCCGAATACCAGGTTGTCGATTTGCTTGTTTTATTTTGCACGTCGGCGTGTTTCTCTTGCGTCTTAAAGAGGATCATTCCTCTACATTCTTTCTAGAGTTCACCATTATGTGATACCAAAGAAGGTGAGCGAGACTCTGCATATGAAGTGTCTTTTAAAACTAAAAAATGGATAAATATTTATATTTTATTAGTGTGTGGGGTTGCACGGTTTTCTTTAGCAGTTAAATGTGGGGAACCTCTTACACCGATAAGCGAATAATCGCCTGAGTGTGTGAAGAGAGACGTAAGATTCAAGAAAGGTTAATTACCCTTTATTTCTCAAAATAAATATGGACACAGTCGGCTTCTATCTTACAGCGTACAGCAAAGTTTCCATTTGAGCTTAAACTCAAAGTAATAAAAATTAAGCTTAACTACTGCTTAGCTAAAGAGATATAGCCGAAGGTATCAAGATTCTAAGTAGTTGGCCCCTAAATCTCATTTAAGTAAGCGAAGTTATCGAGGGTCTAAAGTACGGCCGAGCGTAGTAATAGCTTAGAGAGAGATGTAACCCTAAGGCAAACCCGCGCTAGTCACAAACTCTGGCTCTCTAACGAAGTCAGTGAAACTTCCACTTAAAATACTACTCTTACTCATTCGCATTAAACGCGATTCTGAAAACACACTCTGGTAGGAAATTGTAAGCTGGAAATAGAAATGATAGGAAAGTACAAGTAGCGTTAACTAAAGATAACTGTTAAAACGTAGGATAAATCTCACAGGTGTTTCAATTTCGTACAATTCGTTAATGCTGAGTGTACCCAGTAGCGGCCCAGCGGTAAAGTCTCTAAACGCTGGTAGTTCGGTCCAGGTTGGGTCCCGGCAAGCGGAATGGCTACATAACGTTTTTGAGGTTTTCCTCGTGTGTGACGTTTTCCTTAAAAACTCCTCTTCAGAGGCATTCCTCTCCTTAGATAGCTCGAGTACTTTACCGTAATTAAATAAACCAAACCTTGTAGAAGCATTAGGTATCTTTTTAAAGCAGGAAATCGAAAAAGTGAGCAACGCCCTGGCCGGGGGCTCAAACTGCGGACCTCTCGAATACGCCGAGCGTGCTGACCACTACACCACGAACGCATGCTTCGAAGGCGGGAGAAATACCTTACACCCTTATTGATGAGTGACAGCGAAAAATAAATGTCATATTTAGATTCGGCAGCGTGAAATCCGCCAGAAGCAATTCAAAATACTGCAAGAAGTAAATGTATATTTTAATGCAGAACAGTATTATTGGCATAATAACTATGAATTACAGCAGAAATATGCTTCGAAATTTTAACGTTATTTTCCCAGGCTGCTAACAAATGAATTCTGCGAAAAGAAATTAAGCAACTCTTGCCATCTTGATGAATTCGTTTCAGTACGATAGCGATAAATTTATACTTCCTAACGCAACTCTCGCTATCTTGATGAATTCGTTCAATTCTCATTCAATTGCTAACAATAGCAAGCACGGTTCTTTGAAACGTATGTTGCTTAATTTGTATTTTTCGCAATAATATAACAAAAAGGACATGCCCTTCCCGGTATACTTTATTCAGCAAGCTTTTTTTGATCAGTACTTCATATATTCCCCCCCTCCCGAATGGATGACCTCAGAAACTAAAGTTGTGTGCGGCTTTTATCCCAGTCTTCAAATGACTGCTATTTTTCTGAAAAGCCTTTGATTTGTATCTTTGAATGGCATACAGTAAATAAATTGAGGCAGATTCAATCAAATTAGGTATTTTTTTACTTTTTTGTACGAAATAAAGGAATTGTTGCAATCGCGAAATTTTTCGGGAATCATATTTCGACGGAAACATCCATTTTGACCGCTATCGAATGCAATTTAACGATGTTTTTGCGTGACATCTGTTCGTAAGGACACCAGGACGGGGGTCCAGTTCTTGCGTTCTGTACGTAAGGACAGGATAAGGGATTCTTTTTCCCAAAACGAATTATAAAACTGATTTAATATGGATTCAAAAAAGACTAGTGCGTAGTAGGAATTTACGGCCGTACAAATAAGGATGGATTGTACTACTCTGCCTTTATAATAACTAATAGTGTTCTCTTGATTATGTAGTCATTTCTTTTCAGTTTTTAGAAGCTTCTAGTAAACTTGTAGCATTCATTATTTTAATTAACCAAATTATTTTTAGTTTGAACTTTCCTATCGATATCTCAAAGTTTCAGTTGCTGCCCGAATTTAGCGCGAGCGGGATATTTATGCAAATCGCATATATCTGTTAGCAGTTTAAAACGCAGGAGTTAACGAGGAGAAAAATCAGAGTCTTGGATTTATCGCCGTAAGGCTGTACGCGCAAGGATTTCCTCTGTCTACTGAAAGTTCGCCTTCATAGCCAATTGCAATTACTAGTGCTTGCTAGTGAAATTCGCATTTATTGCATTTCACTGAGAATTAGGCTTCCCTCGCCGTCCTACTTAAAGTTAAGTTTAGGTATTTGAATTGTTCACACGCTTTATTTCATATTATTTTAGTTCAGCCCAAGTAGTGGCTTACTCTCGAGTTGGAGAGTTGTAATTATTTGAATTAAAGGGTCCTTTAAACCCTCCTTCTGACTTTGTAGTTCTTCAACACTAAAGGACATAGCCTAGATTTGCTCACTGTCCTCCACATAAGGTTTCACAGCTTATGCTCAGTAAGAAAATTAAGAAATTTAAGGAGAAACCTTATAAACTAAGCAACCATATCCTCTTAACTATCAATATTTTTGTGAAAGAACAGCTCCAATTCCTTCATTTCTTAAGTCTGTATCGACAATGAAGTCATATTCAGATTATTAATAAGCTTATCAGAACTACTGTTTCTTTCAGTTGATTTCACAAACATAACTGGAGTCCTGAGTAGAAACAGGGAGCTTACTAAAAGCTCTGTTCGTGCGTGTGGTAGAAGATATAACAAAGATAAGAAGGGTTCAAATGACCCTTTATTGGCTTATCGATTTTACAGACGTTCCCGCTCTTCGGGATACAAAGACCAACCACTTGTGGCCTGAACGTAAAAGAGTATAAGACTACTAAATAACTAAAATTTAAATAAGAGCTAACTTTTAATATTTCACACAGATGACTAGCACTAAGACTGGCCTTTTAAGTGACTACGTCTGTAGTACGCAAACTGCGGTAAACTACAATACGTCTTTAACTTTCAAGAGGATTTAAACCTCTGGCCATAAAGGCTGACAGTAACGGATGGCAAGCTCACGAGAAGACTCGTAGCAAGAGGGCTCTCTTTCCTTTCACTCTTGGTATAAAGCCACAACGTAAATACTTAAGCGTTAGCAAATACAATTTGCATAAACATATTGACGCGTTCATTCTGGCCCGTATTTCCCGAAGTGGAAAATAAGAGATGATAGTAAAGTTTTAAAATAAAATAAACGTTAGTGAACTTAAAATCCTTACGAGCTAGCATAGAACTATTAGTCAGAGCTCTTTCAAATCTTTAAAAGCTTCTTTCCACTCATCAGTCTTCGAAAACTTTTGCTTTTCTTCTGTTATTCAAGGTAAAAACTTGCAAATTTTCTAAAAACTTTTAACAAATCTTCGATTATTATTGCAGAGGCCGAAAAAGCTTCTTAGCTGAAGAACGTCTTGATGGTGTTACCATTCACTTTTCTTATCTCAGGCTTTGATTATCTCAGTGCCGGCGAAGATAATATGACAAGGAGAGCTAACTTCCTGGCAAAATAACTCGCACTTTGAAGGGCTTCACCTTACTGATGTTTTCTAAGCGTTCTTGAAAAGAGAGAACCACTATAACAATGTCGTCTAGATATGCACGAGCTTAATATGATGTGCTATGAAGACGTGCTTTATAGGAGAGTCTTTTCAATAGGTGTTCAAATTTCCTGGTGCACTTTACAATCCAAAAGTCATTGCTTTAAACAGTTAGAGTTCCTGATCGGTATTAAATACAGTCTTCTCACCTTCTTTGGACACGGTTTCTACTTGCCAATAGTTACTCTTTGAATCTAAGGCGGAAAGTCCTTTATTTCCTTCTAATGTACACTGGTGAAATAAATTAAGAGAATTTTCATGTTTGAGCTACTATCTCCAGAACTATTGGACAGATTTTAATAAAATTTGGTGTGAACATAGGTTGATATAAAAGAAACAAAATAAACATTCAACAGTTATAATAGACGCACATGTTGTCATGGGAGTCTGAAGGTCTGAAACAGCGGTTGCAGAAGACACAAAAGAAATGGGTTAATAGGGGGTATGGTCCTCTCTTATAGCATACAGGCCTCGCAGCGTGATGTCATACTGGAAATAAGACAGTTTATCAGTGCCTGTGGCAACGGGTTCTACTCATTCAGCAACGGCGTTTTCAGTTCTTCGATCGTTCTCGGAGGGGGGTTGCGAGTTGCAATTTCCCTCCCCAGAGCGTCCCACACATGCTGTATAGGGTTGAGGTCTGGAGACCTGGCTGGTGAATCCATCTGGCGAATATCCTCACTCTCGAGAAATTCGTCGACTAGAAGAGCTCTATGTGGCCTCACGTTTTCGTCCTATGAGATAAACTCCGGACCCACTGCACCCCGGAAAAGGCAAACGTGGGGCTCCAAGACCTCATCTCTATACCTCACACCAGCCACAAAGCCACTGTTAAAGACGTAGAGAGGATTGCAGCCATCCAGCATAATGCCTGCCCAGACCATTACACCGCACTACCACAATTGTTCATTTCGCGGACATTGCGGGTCCCTGGCGCTCTTCATATGAGAGTACGGCGAGAATCTGTGTTTAGACTAAGACTGGACTCGTCGGTGAACAGAACGGTCGCCCATTGCTGCGTACTTCAATCACAATGCTGCCTACACCATGCCAATCGGACTCTCCTGTCCGTAGACGTGAGCGGGACGCAAACAGCCGGTCTTCTGTCAAACGACTCTCTCTCATGCAGTCTTTTGGAAACAGTCACCCTTGTTACACGGGTTCCTGTGGCTGCATGCAGGTCCCGAGACAGCTGAGAAGCTGTAGCCCCTCTGGTACGCCTTGCTAAAATGAAGAAATAGCGATCTTCTCAGGCTCTTGGACGACCCTGGCCAGGCTTTCTCTCGATGGATCCAGTATCCTGAAACTGTTTCCATAGCTTACACAAAACGCTGGGAGTTAAACTCTCTGCATGTCTGGACTTGTGATTGGCCTGCCTCTAGCCTTCCCACAATTCGCCACCTCATTCCATCACCTAAACGTTGGTGGTTACTCATTTTTACTGTTCCGATGTGAATTTGACCGATTGCTGCAAGATAACACCAAGAAATTCGCCGAGGTGGGGTTGCTAAAGAATGCAATTCGTCTTACGTTCCACGCGCTTATAAAACCTTTTTTTCTGCTGACTCCGCCTACACACACTTGTACGCTTACGTATTTGCCGTACAAGATTCGCATTTTTATCTGGAAGCAGTGGTTTTTCCTTCAGCTCTGTTCTTTTCATGCAATTCGATAAAATATGCAAATTCTCTTAATTTATTTCACCAGCGTATCTGAGATGCCGTCATTTCTAGACAAAAGGTAACTGTTTTTCTTTATAATGTAATTCATACATTTATAGTCGACATAAAACTGCATGGAGCAGTCTTTCTTCTGAATTAAGACGGTAAGTGATGGCAAGGACTGGACGAAAGTTCAGTGATGACATTGACTTAATAAAGCCCCGTATCTCCTTCAGAAATTTTCGAACTTCTTATTTTGCTAAAATAAGACGTCACAAAAGCTGCTCGATAGATGGATGGGCTACAGTGCCACATTCCAGCAAATAATGTCTCTAGGTCACATGAAAATGCATCCTTAAATTCCTCTATTGAATGGCTTTCAGCTTGAATTTGTTTAGCACTTAATTCTGTGCTTTCGTTTAAATCTTTTAGTTCGCTTGGAGTAGTATACTTCTGTTCGGCATAATTTCGCCCGATGCTTGTCATAGACGAACATAAAGAATTTATCTGTACTTTCGTAAAATAATCTGTCCTGGCACTAATATTGAAAATTCTGACTGGCAGTTTTCGTTTTTTTTTTTACGTACACTGGGGCAGATGCAATTGTAATTTCTCTCGAATGAGTATTTTTGTTACGAAATCAGTAATTTCTAAGCTCAGCTTCTTATAAGTCTTTGCTATGCCCCTAATAATGTATTCTGTTCTGAAATAGTTCTGTTTATTCTGATATAGTGATATTGTTGGCAGCGATTATGCGATTTCTTTTATTATGAAAGCACACATTACTCATCCAAACACCATTCCCTCCAAACTTCGGATAATTTTCGGTAGATGTGCGCAGTTAATTATTTTTGACATCTGTACAAAATGCATGTTTCTAAAAAAAGTCAAGTCTGAAGATGAGTCAGTTATATGAGTTATGTGCAAAATGTGCTCGTATACATAAACTGCGAATGCGATGCGTACATCAATTCCGGGAACAGGGATTTGCTCTCTGTTCACAGTTTATAGAAATAAAGATGGAGTGGTATACAGAAGATGTTTGCTCATACACTGGGTTACATGAACTACCAGAACAATCACGTTTGCTCTGGTGTCACGCAGAATGAAAAACAGTTTCTTCATTCACGCTCGGCTTCATTCAGCACGCTCGGCGCGTATTCGATAGGTCCTTGGTTCGACTCCCGAGGAGGGCATTGCCGATTTTTCGCTTTTTCCACTTCGAAATAACCTAATGACTCTACAGTGGCGCCCGAACTAAAAACGGTAGAAGATGATTTCCCACCACCATGATTTGGCGATTGGGGCCCCTAATCCCCAATCGCCCATTAAAAGGGAAAGCATGTTAGATATTTCCCCCGCCTTCTTCTCATGCCTTCGTGGTGTAGTGGTCAGCACGGTGGGAGCGTATTCCAGAGGCTCGTTGTTCGAGTCCCGGCGAAGGCGTTGCTCATTTTCACTTCTCCAGCTTCTAAATAACCTAATGTCTCTACAAAGTGAAGGAAAGTTGAATGGTGTATTTCCTGCATACAGCAATCTGCGCTCCTCGAGTTGGTCACTTAATAATTTCCCTGCTGATCTTTCGACAAATTTTTGGTCTTTTGAGCTGAAAGTATAAGGCGTTGTGTTCGTAAATGTCCTTCTGCCTCACGATTCCGGCATTCTACTTTATCACTCTTCCATTTCGTCTTGAATTTTCTTTAGCTTCCACTGCTTTCAGCGCTGTATTCAGTCTAATATTACTGACTTTCTTACCCCGATGATGATCTTTTTTGCAGGCATTCTGAGCAGTCTCCACTTTCATGACATGCACTAAAGCACTTTTTAAATCTCTATTGTCACCTATCCAGAGTGTTTGCTGTATATCGTGATTCTTATAATAGCATCCACAAAAAACTGGAGGCTCAGTGTGTCTTTAATTTCCCGGGCGCAATCTGGAAGGTTTTCGATGTCAGTCGCTAGTTATTGAAGAAACTTGCTGGTTTTTTGTTGTCGAGTCATTAGCCGAATTGGAGATTAATCCTTTAGAAATTTTTCCACAAACTGCAATTCTAAAGAACCAGTTAAGGATCAGCTTCTGAGCTGGAAGCGTCTGTAAAATATCAGCAACCCTTTCTCCTAAACAAGCAGCCACATTTGAAGCTTTGGTGATGGTATCCCCCGTGGGACATTAATTCAAATTTGGAGCAAGAAAATGTGGCAGAGTTTCTTGTTCCTGATGGAGAGAGGCCTGCACTTGCTTGCCTTCGAAATTGAAATGGTCCTGACTAAAATCTACTAAAAAAAAAAGGTTATTTTGCTAATTTTATGTCTAGCATTAAAGGCACAATATTCTTCAGAGACTTTGGCGATTTCTTGATTTACAGTTCCCAACATTTCTGATTTTTTATTCTCTAACTCTTTTGAAGCTTTTCTTCTGTGGTGTCTACTTTCTTATCCCAGATCTACAAGTTCCTCTTTAACTCTGTTTTCTTTCATCTCTGCTTTCTCATCTTAGTTGTATTTTTCCCAAAGAAGTTATTTATTTCATCGGTCTTAGCTGCTGCTTCTTCCCGGCTGGCAGTAATCCTTTCTATAATGGTTGTCTGCTGCTCTTCCACCTTCCTTATTATTGGCATTCAAAGAAATCCATAAATATGACACAGATTGTTGTGAGCTATGAGTTTGTGGATCTCCCTTTAAATAATAACTACGCAATTGCAAAAAGAAATTGACAGTTTATTATAGATAATAATAACAACACACATCAAAAGAAATAGCTCTAGAAAAACGTGGATCTTAATCAATTGCTGCCTAGCGCACGATAAATATCAGAAATTGTAAGGTTTTAGTTAAACTAACCAAGTTTATTTTAATTTAAATCTTTTCTATCTCCTCTCTGCTTCAACTTCCTGTCAGAAGAAGCGCGCGTTTTTAGCTTATGCTAATTTTTGAAGTTCAGCCATGCACTATTTAAGCAGAGGTAGAAACCTCTCGGTGTGTGAGAGCTTTGCCTCAGATCACGGTCACGCTGCTCAACGTTCGCCTGACCAGCTAGCAGTTTAAATTTATAAGCCATAGTGCTTACTACGTGATTGCATTGTAAAATAAATTAAAGTGCGGTAGTATTTAGTATACCTTGCTACGCACCCTTTTAGATAGAGGCCAACTTCCGCGAATTGCTCTGCGAAGCAAAGTTTAATTTAAGTTCTATTTTAATTTATTTAAATTTATTTGATTGTTAAGTTCGACCAAAGTGTGGTCTGTTACGTTCTGTATCTCTCCCGAATTGGGAGGTTTGTATTTAATAGTGATTGAATAAAAGAGGATTTCAAATCCCTTCACGTGCAGTTATTCTCCAGCCCAGCAGTTACATCAGAACATAGCGTACCTTCCGCTCCCTGTTCCAGTTCAGGACTTAGAACGTAAGGATAAGAACCCTTTACAGAATTTACCATGTTCTCAAAGAATACACACAGAATGCTAAGTCCTGATAGTGGCGCCCGCACAAAAAGAAGAGGATGGCCTCAACAACAAGAAGACGAACCTGAGACACCTGCTGTACCTGTCCAGAATCCTGAGATAGCACCTCCTGGCATAGAAGGATTCGGCTACATCGTACAAACCATGCGAGCAGCCATGAAGCCAGCGGCAAGTTTTGACGGCAAGACAGCCGTAATCAATTTCCTGGAAAAGCTAGACTCCCACTTCATGCTATATCCAGTCCACGAATTTCAGAAAGTCGCTCTTGCTACCAGCGCTTTGAAGGGCCAAGCGCTAAGTTGGTTCAAGTGCATCGGAAAGAATCTCTTGGGGGAACCAGGAAGCCCCACATACACGTATGAAAATTTCAAGAATTCTCTAGTGAAAGCATTTCCCGTGGTGCGAGATCGAGCCAGATTGGAAGCTGAACTGTTTAGCCGATACCAAGAAAGAATAGAAGATTTGTCTAATTTTATTTTGAGGAAAATTCAAGTTTTCAAGCTTTTGTATGGAAGTCGCCCGGATCCTGAAATTATTCAAGTTATACTTCCTAGGCTACTGCCCCAAGTTCAAGATTTCATCGAACTAAGAAATCCAACAACATTAGACAGATTATTTGAGCTCGCGGTACAATTTGAAAGCCGAAGAACAGCCGACAACGAACGACGACGCCAATTTGAGCGAAGAAGTCAGTGGAGTTCGCCAAGACCGCAGCAAAAGCAAAATCAAAGTTACGGGAATAAGGCGAAGCAATGGCCGAAGAAAGATGTGTCTCCTAAAGCGAGCGGCGAACGAAGGGAATTTAATAGAAGAACAAGCAAAGATTCCGAGGGCAACCAGAAGAAAAAGAATTTAAACTAAGAGGGATTTCTTCGAGGAAGGTGAAGAAGTCCGAAGCAGCGCAAAACCCTTCCAAAATCAATTTAAACACCGTGGTCGTTAAGAATTTGAGTTTGCCGAAGATTGAAGTTCTAATCAACAACATACCGGCGACAGCCCTCTTGGATACAGGAGCCCAAAGCAGCTTCGTATCGGAAAGATTCTTTAAGAAGCACTTTCGACGTTACAGAATTTTTAGTGCAAGAGACACGGATGTCATAGCGGCCCAAGGAGAAAAATGTAGCTGTTTAGGAAAAGTACCATTGTTCGTGCGTATCAACAACGAACAGGTAAGAATCCTGTTTTATATTGTGCGTAACCTGCAGACTTGTATTATTCTAGGTGTGGACTTTTTTAGTTTGGCAGAAGCAAAAATTGATTTCAAGGGGGGAGAACTAACATTAAATATGAAGCCAATTGAAGCGAAGAATGATAAGCCCCCGCAGCTGGACTTGGAACATTTACAAGCAGAGGAAAAAGAGAAAATCCAAGGTCTGGTAAGTCACTTTGCGAATTTATTTAGTGATGTACCAGGCTTTACGCAGGTGGTGAACCACGACATTGACACGGGGGACGCTCAGCCAGTTAGGCAAAAGCCATATAGATATGATAGGACAAAAGAAGAAATAATTGAACATCATATTAAAGAGATGTTAAAGAATAAAATCATCACGCCAATTTCTAGCAGTTATGCTAGCCCCGTTGTCCTGTGTAAGAAAAATAATGATTACCCGATTACGCACCCGAAGCGGTGGCGTTTTGCTATAGATTATCGCAAGTTAAATTCAGTTACAAAATATCCTGTATATCCGTTGCCGATAATTGAAGAAATTATTCGAAATATTTCGTCTACAAAATACATGACTACATTAGATCTCACGAGTGGCTATTTTCAGATTGGGGTAAAACCCGAGGACGTACACAAAACCGCGTTCATAACGAAATCTGGTACGTACGCATTTCTTAGAATGCCGTTCGGATTATCCGGCGCGCCGGCAACGTTCCAAAGATGTATGGACATCGTCTTAAGACCAGTCCTTGGTAAAAGCACTTTCATATATTTAGACGATATTATAATTACGAGTAGTACTCTAGAACAACACTTACAAGATTTAAGAAAAGTATTTTCATTGTTAAACGAAGCTGGTTTAAAGATAAATGCGTCTAAATGTAAATTTGCCGCAAAAGAGTTACGTTATTTAGGATTTAAAATTTCCCAAAAGGGAATCGAAACGGATCAGTCAAAAATAGTAGCCATTAGAAATTATCCTGTTCCTAAAACAGCGAAGAAATTATCGTCGTTTCTCGGGATGTGTTCATATTACCGGGCTTTCATTAAAGACTTTGCAAAAATAGCTGAGCCACTGCTAAAGTTGAAAAGAAAAAAAGCTAGGTTTTCGTGGTCAGCAGAAGCCAACTTGGCGTTTCAAAAATTGAAAGACGCATTGACTCAAGCTCCCGTCTTAAAATTTCCAGAAGGGGATAAAGGATTAGAGATTTCAGCGGACGCTTCAGATTTCGCGATTGGTGCAGTGCTTTCCCAAAATGGTCAGCCCGTGGCTTTTTTCAGCCGAACATTAAATGAAACCCAAAGAAACTATTCCGCAACAGAGAGAGAAACTCTCGCAGTGTTAGCATCAGTACAGAAATTTCGTGTGTTCTTTGGAAGTTCTCCAGTAACTGTATATACCGACCACGCGGCGGTCACTAGACTCTATTCTGGAAAAAATTTATCACCCAGATTAATAAGGTGGGCTCTCAAATTACAGGAATATAACCTAATAATTAAACATACGCCGGGAAAGGAAAATGTTGTGGCAGATGCTTTAAGCAGAATTAACTTAGATGAAAATGGAAGTGTAATTAAGATAGCCATGTTAACATCCAAAGTATTAGATTCTCGTGAAACAGTAATAGCCGAACTCAAAAAAGATCCGGAGTTCAAAAATATATACAATTATTTGGCCGACCCTGAGAATTTCAATCATCCGGATATTGTGCCGATAAGAAATAGGGCCGAAAATTACGAATTAATTGACGGACTGTTATTCTATACGAAAGCTACTAATGAGAATCATGAATATAGACCGGTTATCCCAGCTAGCATGAGGTTGAATGTATTAGAAGAGTTGCATGATTGTGCCATTTCGGCTCATTTAGGTATAAGAAAAACTGTTCAGAGAGTTCGCGAGGCAGTTTTCTTTCCAGAACTGCAAAAGTTTACTAGGGCGTATGTCCAGTCGTGCCCAACATGTCAATTAAATAATTATGTTAATTTCCGCCCGGCCGGGTTCCTAAATAGTATTAAATCAGAATTCCCAAATCAAATAATAGGCATCGATTTACTTGGACCTTACCCTCGAAGTAAAGTTAATAAAAGCCGATATCTTTTAGTTATAGTGGATCATTTTAGCAAATGGTTAGAGTTAATTCCGTTAAAACGCGCGTCTGCAAAAATTGTAGTAGATTCAATTCTAAATAAGTATATTTTAAAATACGGGGCGCCCCTAAAAGTTATTTCAGACAATGGTCCTCAGTTTGTTAGTAAAATGTTTGAGGAAATGTGTGCAAAACTGGGCATACGTCATCTAAAGATGGTCCCGTATCGTCCGCAGTCAAACATAGCGGAACGGGTGAATAGAAATGTAGTGAAAATAATTCGTAGTTATGTGAAAAACTATCACTCTACCTGGGATAGCCATATAAATGAATTTGCATTTGCACTTAGGACCGCCAAACACGATACTACACAAAAAACACCCGCTGAACTCTTCTTAGGAAGAAAGATCTTGACCCCCCTAGATAAACTGTTCTTTGTACAGGAAAGGGCAGAAGAATTTAAAATGAGTGATATACAAAAGTTAATACGGGAAGCGACGGAAAATATAGAAATGGCCCAAAGAAAACAGAAATTGTACTATGACCTAAAAAGAAGAGAGGTCAAGTACAATGTGGGAGATGAAGTGTTGAAGATTAAACACAACTTGTCAAATGCCCCAGAGGAAAAGGTGGGGAAATTTTTTCCGCGTTTTGAAGGCCCGTTCACAATTGAACAAATTACGGGGGCAGTGGTTATATTAAAAAGAAATGATGGTCAAACGCTCAAAGCGAATGTGGACCAAATAAAACCGTTCTATAATCGCAGCAAAATGGCTGTATTTAAAGATTCGTTTCAGGATCCGAGGCAATCGACTAGCCAGGAAGATATACGTCAGCAAAAACAGCAGGAACCAGCTACAACGGCATCGAAATGTCAGAAGAAGAAAGCTCCCCCCCAACAAAGAAATAAGAACCAAAAAGGTGGTTTCAAAAGAAAGTCTCACGATGCAGGTGAACAAATCTACGAACGGAATTACGAGCGCACCAAGAGAAGAAAGCAGAATGGGCAAGGGAAGCCCAATGTATCCAAAAGAACTGTGGAATCATCGGACAGGTGCCTGAGAAGCAAGAAACGTCGATTGCAGCCTGAGAATCAACTTCCCGAATACAGCAGGAACCAGGACAAGCAACGAGCAAGGGCCCAGGAGAGAAGGGCCCAGTCCACCAAACGTCCAGCGGAGCAACCTCCTCTACAAAGGAAATTGCCGAGGATACAACGACGGAATTTCAAAAGAAAAAGAGACGAGCAGGCTCCGAAAGAACAACGAAAAACGAGGAAACTGAACCAGGCCACAACTTACTCAAGTTTTAAAGATTGGGCCAAGAAAAGGATGGACGATCATAATAAGATAAGTACAATTTCGTATTCAAAAGTTTAGTTAATTTTTGAGTATACTGCAAGTTGCAGGACTGATTTTACCTCAAGCGAGGTTGACTTTTACGCCAAGTGAGCGATAAGTTCTCATATGGAAAGTAAAATGTTTTGTTAAAAGAAATTGTAATTCTTAAAGATTTAAAATTACTTAATTTTGTAAATAGATTAATTCTGTAAAAGCAATGAATTGCTGAAAAGAATATGTTAACTAAATGATTTTGTATGACGCTTTGTCTAAAGACTTGTAAAATGTCTAGAATGAAAATTCGGAAAATTGAAAAACACGATTTAGTCTGTAGACTATTAATTCAATGTAATTTGATATTTCAAGAAAGTACCTTGAGAAAGGAATAGGAAGCACTTGCTGTAAGCTTAGAAATTTAACCTATATTTCTGTAAGCTTAGAAATTTAACCTCTATTTGCATTTCAGGATTGCTATGAAATTGTTAATGTGTTATGAAATGTAACAAATAATATTATGCTAGCAATGCACGTTAAGTGCAATATTAATGTGAATGTTGTGTGCAAACTGCGAATTTGTATGCATGAAAAGTTAAAGATTGACTATTTTAGAATGCAAGTGTTAATTAGGCTCTCCACCAAATACACTTAAAGTGTTAGACATAAAGCTAGTGAGAACCTTAGGATTAGCTGGTTATAGGGCGTTTTTTTCAGGTCTCGTATGTCAAGTTCTAACTAATGTTAGTCGATTGTAGGTGGAAGAGTTGAACACCCCCGAACACATAAAAACCCGCAATGGCGGTTTGCTTTACATCCAACACCGGTGAGAGAGCATACGGGGGAAGAATTTAATTGTGCTTGAATGATAATGTGTGTGTGCAAAATTACACAAAAAAAAAAAAATAAGGATTTGTACCACTTAGAATTATTCTGTTATTATGTCATACTAAAGTTGTTTTCCTTCCAGATTTTGCTGGAAGGAGTAAGACTGTTTGAAGAATAAGACTTGAAAAAAAAAATGTTGAAGATTGTTGTTCCAGAAAATTTCGTCTGTATTTTACACAAACATATATTGCCTTGTAAGAGTTGGCCTAAGTTTAGAACAGTGAAATTTTCGACTATTTAGAATTGCTAGTTTTCAACATGGTCCGTTTGGACCAAAGTAGTTTAACTATCGCAATTCTGGCGGGAAGTTTGTAAGGTTTTAGTTAAACTAACCAAGTTTATTTTAATTTAAATCTTTTCTATCTCCTCTCTGCTTCAACTTCCTGTCAGAAGAAGCGCGCGTTTTTAGCTTATGCTAATTTTTGAAGTTCAGCCAAGCACTATTTAAGCCAGAGGTAGAAACCTCTCGGTGTGTGAGAGCTTTGCCTCAGATCACGGTCACGCTGCTCAACGTTCGCCTGACCAGCTAGCAGTTTAAATTTATAAGCCATAGTGCTTACTACGTGATTGCATTGTAAAATAAATTAAAGTGCGGTAGTATTTAGTATACCTTGCTACGCACCCTTTTAGATAGAGGCCAACTTCCGCGAATTGCTCTGCGAAGCAAAGTTTAATTTAAGTTATATTTTAATTTATTTAAATTTATTCGATTGTTAAGTTCGACCAAAGTTTGGTCTGTTACGTTCTGTATCTCTCCCGAATTGGGAGGTTTGTATTTAATAGTGAGTGAATAAAAGAGGATTTCAAATCCCTTCACGTGCAGTTATTCTCCAGCCCAGCAGTTACATCAGAACATAGCGTACCTTCCGCTCCCTGTTCCAGTTCAGGACTTAGAACGTAAGGATAAGAACCCTATCACAGAATTTACCATGTTCTCAAAGAATACACACAGAATGCTAAGTCCTGATAAAATTTTCAAAATAACTAACAGAGTAATCCCTAAAACGCAATTCCGTTTATTCTTCTGAAATCGCAAAATGTCAAAGCTGTTTCACAATTGACTTGCCCTAACTTTCGGACCCGTATTTATACGGTCCTTCACGACCTTCTGAAAGCTTGAGAAAAAATCGATTTAAAAGTTGTAACTGACCATTTGAACTCTCAGGAGACACCATTTCAATACATCTTCACGTCACCACTTGAATACCCATCTTCAAAGTTTGGAATTGTAAAAAGAACTGGATTCATTAAACTATTCTCAATTGGAATGATAAACACAGACATTTATGATTAAATTCGCATAAAGAATAATTATCGAGAAACGCTGGTTTAAAACTTCAGTTTTTCAAACTTTGTTGAACGAATTTTGGCTGGGAATTAGAAGAGAAATTTCTAAATTTTGCGAAGTGACAATAAACACACTTCTAACATTTTATTCTACGAATTTAGATGAAGAGCTATTTTCATCATTAACATTTGTAAAACCAGAAGTATCTGTCATTACTACAAAACGCTGAAGAAGCTCTACTTCTTGCAGTATCAATGATTTAAATATTCATGTAAAAGTAAAAAAGCAGATCCAATTCATTAATATGAATATTTGACTTTAACTTTATTACATGGTAAAATTTTATTCCTACATATACCAAGCAACTGTTTTCGAATAATTATTCTTTGTGATCTATTAGTAATAACAAATGCTATATTCGGATGAAAGGGGTTGCAAAGTGGAAAAGTTTGAGAAGTTTTCAGCTAGAGTGTCCCCAGTGTAACGTTAGTTATAGAAACGCTTTCAGATTTTAGAGTTTATTCCATTACCAATTCTTCTCATTATTAAAGTAATTATTTTAGAAAACAAGGTATGCTTTATTTTATTTAGAAAAGGTTAGTGTTTAAATTTAATTTATAGGATACTTAAAGAAATCAAACTTCATGATATTTTGCTACACATCAAGGGATACAGGTTATTTTGTGCATCCATCGATGCATTACTGGCAGAATGAAGTATCCGTCATTGTACAGCTTACTAACATTTGCTGACCAATTTTATATACATGCCAATGCTTTTAATCTACATGCGTATATTACTAGCACTACGTGAAACTTAGATATTGTGTATATCACCCACAAAGTTGGAAAGCAGGCAATAGGGACAATACATAATTACATGCGTATTTTTTCTCCTATTCGTTCTTACTATAGTGCTGGCCATTAAAATTGCTATACCTGGGAGCATTTAAATTGCTATATTAGGATTATATTACAAAATGATGGGAGGAAGATATGATTAAAGTTGCAAGTAGTTAGAGATACACAGCATGTGAAATTCAGTGCACACAGCTCTTGCAGACACAACGGCTGCAATCTGGCTGGGGATCGAGTCAGAACTGTGCTTGGACGACAAACAGGAGCATTTTATTCCATGCAGTTTCATTCTATACCAGAATTCATCGATCATAGGCGAGTGGTGGCACACCAACCTGTTGGCAACCATGATCAAATGAGAGATCTGGAGAACATGCTTGTCAGAACAGCAGTCGAACACCCTCTGTACAGTGAAAGTTTAGGACAGCATGGGTAACATGTGGCCTTGCATTATTTTATTGAAAAATAGTGTCATATAGGCTCGAGGATAGGACACAGCCACGGGCCTTAACACTTTGGAAATGTAACGGCGACTGTCCGCATTATCGATATGGAAACACGAGATGGCCATTACGTGTACCCAGTTGCATTTCATACCAGCCGCCAGGTGCTGGGCCCATGCGACAATGACGAATGCAAGCTGGCAACGTTCGTCCTCCTCGATGCTTCCAAACACGAATACCATCATTATGCTGTACGCAGAACCGGGACTCGTATAAAAATACGATGTGCTGTTACTCTTGTATCCCATATAGTCATTCTTTGCACCACTGAAGGTGTGCATGTCTCTGCGGCAGCGATGAGGAAAGCCTCAACAATGGTCACCGAAAATTCGTGGTGCTATAGACGTCATTGCACTGTTGGACACTTCAGCTGCAAAAGAGACAAATTCGTAACTCAAGTACCTTACGCGGCTGTATAATCCCGCAAGGCCAAGAAGGCAACATGTCTATCCTCTCGAGCATTAGTAGACAGGCACTGATGAGGTCCTACATCGTTTCCAGAATGGCCTTTCTTTCGAATCCACATTCGCCTGATAATCATCAGATCCCAACCAAAATTAGCAGCAATACCGTAGAATTATAAAACGCAATCCCGATAGGCCGAGATTCTACCTCGGTCAAATTCCAAAGTGTACTACTAGGAGCTTTTCCTTTTTACATGAAGCATGACTTGAACTTTACACAAACAACAAACGTTTAAACTCTGTTTGCGAATGAAAACCCTCCATGCAATTTTCCCATTTATAGACAACGTAGATGGCATTGCTCAAACGAGCTTTGGGCGCATGTGCTGAAAGGCTAATCATCTACATAATCCTTGTATGATACGTAGTACCTTTCATGCAAATCTGACTTTTGCTTTCATTAGAGTAGCAATTTTAATGACCAACAATGTATTAAATTACTTTATATTGCAATAAAATGTCTCTGCATCTCTCTTCGATGTCAAGCCAGTTCCTTAGTTCGAAACATATTATTGTTACAGGTGTCTACGCTGAATATGTTATTTGTGAACCATACTGAGTTTTATTATTTAAAAATTGGAATAGTTCTTATAGCATTTATGGCATGAATTGAAAACTGTAATATTGGAAAACTGTAATTTCAATATCCTGGAATCACGTAAAATTTCTTCATCATTAGATTCTAAAAATACAACAGCATAAATTTAGTTGCAGTGCTTAAAAGGGGTCTTTCTAATCTATATTCTTCCCCCAATTCATGTATAAGGATTTTATGTCTATAAACACACACGCAAAGAAAACGAAATCATTTAAGCAACGGATGAAACTATAGAAGAAATATTTTAATAATTTCTAGAAACAATAATAGTCACGGTTAAAGTATTTCATAATCTTGCTAGCATCGAAGCTTTTGTTTAGTTTAGGACCTGGGTTTACCAGTAATGTTATATAAATTTATTTATTGAATTTATAGATAAACGGATATGATCATATTAATTATTTCATTTTTAGAACGGACAATTAAATTTATCAAGCTGGATACATCAGTTCTGTTATTTTGGAATGAAAAGTACTTGGTTTAAAATGTATGGTGAATTCTGGTGAATTTAAAAAAGAGAGCAGAGAGTTTTCTTTTCTTAGAAAATTAGAGAATACTAGCGGAAGTACCCGATGTCAGTAAAGTTAGTTTGAGAGTAATGCATCTAACAACAGAGAGAACGATACCGCTGTAATCCTTCTCTAATAACGATGCAAAAAGTACGTTTCATAGTCGTACATTTTTCAGTCTGATGAGCTATGAAACCCACATAAAAATTTCGATAGAAAAATAAGCTAAGTATCTTTCATTATATCAGCAACAATGGCACGCAGCTTTGAATCATTTTCGTCTTTCTAATCAAATGGTCGTAAAAGCTCAAGTTCCATCCAATATTTCACCTATATTCAATTTTAGTCGATTAAATGAGGCAAAACATTGATCATAATTGATCAGAAATCAATAACGCGAACAAACACACAGACACACTTCTTTACCTGTAGAGATTTTGTAAAATTTACAAAACTTTGATTAACAAACTCTACGATTTGAAAACGAGCAGTAGCAACATTTTTTGAAATAAAGCAATTTTATCTCTAACGCGTGAGACTGTTTGCAATTCGGAAAAATGAGTGCAAAAATGAGCGCTTTCGGAATTTTTAATTAATATCTCGGCTGATTAAAGTCGTACGAAGATGAGAAAAGTCGAAATGGCTTCTCACGAATTTTTGGAATCGGGAATAAAGTATTTAATGTTTGGCAATACTATTTTTATTTCATCGTAAACCTTACAAATTTTTTATTTTGCAAACTCTAGGATTTGAGAGCCAGCAGTGGCAACAACTTTCGAAATAAAGGAGATTTTTCATCTCCATTTTGCCAGACTGTTGCCATTCGGAAAAATGAGGGAGAGAATGATCGTTTTTCCGAGTTTTTAATTAATATCTCTGATTTGAGCTACTTTTTGGGGGGGGGGAATGTGGACATCGACCTTTTCCAGGACGCAGAAAAGAACTGTAGAAAGTTTGGTGACGGTAGCTATAGTAGTCACTGAGTTATTAGAGGACAAACAGACAGACTTTCTTCTTTACATATATAGATACACCAATCGCTATAACAATAACAATTATCAGGTTCTTGAAAATATTTACATCGAAACATAAATTTTATTAAAGCCTTTTTTTGTTTCAAAAGTCAGTTGTTGAGGAAAAAATATTTCGTATCTTTATTCATAAAATTAGTTAATAATTTGATAGTTCCTCTTTTATAAAAAAGTTGCCTATTTAGGAAAATTTTATATTTAAAACTAGGACACTTCCAAAAAGATATAACGTACATACAAACTTTTCTAAAAGTAGAAACCATTTTCGATAATAATGCTTAAGATAAATGCATGCTAAAGTTTATCAGTTTCCGAAAGACAACAACTTATTTTACTCAAAATTACTTAAAAGGGCGAAATAGCTACTTACTTTCTCGTATGAAAGCTTCATTTCCTATAAATAATTCATATTTGTTTGAAATGATAGAAAATAACCGCGCAAAATATTTTTGTCTGCACCTTTTGCTGGGAACTTCACCAACACGAAACATTTGACGAAGAATATGAGCCAAAACTTCTGAATGACCCTGAAATCCGGTTGGTTAAGCAGAAGAGACTCAGCACTAGTTGTCTAACTGCTTAAAAGTTTTTTTCTTTTTGTCATAAGGAATTAGATGTAAAAGAGAGTAATAATCGTAATTTTTAACATAATAAAACTCATTTTTCTCTCCTTCGTTATTATTAAATTCAATATAGAATTAATTTACACAAATTTTAGTTAATAAAAAAACGAATATTCTAAAATAGGTCTAATAGCGTCTTTTTAATGTTGTCTAACATTGTTAAATAATATAAATGGACCGTTCTAAGTGCGCACTTAATCTTTATCTACGTTATTACTTGAGGAAGTTTAAAAAAAATAATTTTTACCTTAAGCAAAGGCAAATCTGTGACATATACAACTTATAAAGGTGAAATACAAAAAGTGTTCAAACATTTTTAGAACGATTTCCGGCCTTTTAATTAATTTTTGAAAGAAAAACAGTATTTCTTTTAAATGTTCGATCTGAAAGCCACAATAGTTCAAAGATGAATCAACACCGAATTTCGCAAGAATACATTGAAAAGGCATGTATGCAGTACCTGCATCAGTCTTCATTTTTTTCAAGAAATACAGAGTACTTTTCGAAATGCTTTGTTTGATTAAGTTTCACTCTTTGAAATGCATTAGGATGAAGAAACGGAATTTCTTCTGTAAATATCGGACGTAAAACTTTCTCTTCATAGTACGTAGACTTTAACATTTTTTCCTACTCTTGTTATTTCTAATTTTACAGAATCCTATGACAGTCACAAACCCCCCTCTCCCTTACTGAAATTTTCTTTGCTTTGATGAAACCAGGTTCGTACATTTTTACTTCCTTGTACGAAGTAAAGGAAGTATTGAAAATTCCGGGTACCATATTTCAACGAAAATATCCATTTTGACAACTATCGAATGCAATTTAACGATGTTTTTGCAAGACATCGGTACGTAAGGACAGAATAAAGGACTCTATTTCTCCAAACGAATCATAAAACTGATTTAAAATGGATTCAGAAGAGATTTTTTTTCATTGTGTCTGTACGTACGTATGTATCTCGCATAACTCAAAAATGAGTAGATTCAGAATGTTGAAATTTTGTATATAAGACTGCTATAACATGTAAATGTTCACCTCCCTTTAAGGTTGCAATTGGCCGCACCAAAAGTATATAACTATTTCTATATATACCCACTCTGTTACTCGGCTCAGTGAGCTCAGTCTTTTATTCTTACATGTTGGTAAGTTGCGCATTTTTTGCTTTAAAAATGATTGAATTATGTTGTTTTTATTTTCCGGTTAAGGTTTTCATGCCCTTAGGAAATCTGCATGCAATATTTGTAGAAATGTCAACAATTTAAAAGTTGTTTACGTGCGGCTAAGCCTAATTATTTTTAATACAGCAGCCATATTTAAACAAATATGGCTGCTGTATTAAAAACTTATTACTATATTAAAAACGGAAACTAATTAATTCCTTATATTAAAAACTTATATTTGAAACTCAACATAATAGTGAATTTGTTGCCATTTGTTGCCAATCTTGAGAAACTAAGCTGCGCAACAACAAAGATAACGACTTCTTTTATTATTGCGAATTAAATCACGCTTAATCCATACTGGAATTTACTCGAGGTAATAAGTGTTTAAGATTTACTTCCTAATTTTGAATATAGATATTTCGAGTTCGTGGGGTTTTACTTATTTAATTCCAAAGTTCTGTCTTAGAAACCCACGAACACTTACAAGCGAATAATCGCTTAAGTGTATCAACAAAGCACGTAAGAAGGGTTAACTAGCCTTTATTTTTCAGAATAAATACAATTAACTCCTACTTGGAGTATACACAAAGCCTCTATTTGCGCTTGAACTTAAATAACTATGAATTTAAATTAAACTAAGCTTAACTAAAGCTATCTGAAAGGTATAGCTGAAGCTATCATAAATCTAAGGAGTTGGCCTGGCCGAGCGTAGTAGCTAAGAGAGAATGTAGCCAAATGGCAAACGCGTAGTCAGGAAAATCAGACTCTCTCTCTGTAGAAGTCAGTGAAGCATCGACTCTTACTCATTTGCATTAACTGCGTTTCTGAAATTGCATTCTGGTAGTAAATTGTAAGCTGAAACTAGAAAGATAGGAAAGATGCGTAAAATAACTGTTAATAAAATTAGGATAAACCTTACAAATTTTTATGTATTTTTGCTTTGTCGCGAAGTAAGAACTCGATGAATTGAATTAAAAATACTGAATCGTCTGTGAAAAGCTGGTTCCTTTTTTTTTGTTTGTTTGTTTAATTTCTTTTGTACGTCATTTTAGATTTATTATAGTATTTGAATAGAGCATGGGGCAACGATTAGATAACTCTTCAGATGATATAATTTTTGTGGGTTCTGAGTTATAAAATGAATAAGATGTAAAGTTGTTAAGTGAACTTAGCCCCAGGGTGTCGCTACGGTAAACAAATATAATGAATTTTAAAGAGTGTCTTTATTCTATTGTGGTTTATGCGCTATCGATGAAGTAGATTTAATTCAATCCAATAAGTTTAAATGAAATGCAAGAAAAAATGCGTATAATTTAATATTCCGCACAAGGAGGTAATATAACATCAGAAGTTTTCCCTCTTCGTTTTCAATTATAAATAGACCTTAACCCATGCTTCATCAAGGGTCATAATTTATTTTCATTTGTCTCCTACTATATTGTTTTCGGAAAGGGTTTGATAAATGGTTATCCATTGAGCCCCATGGTTCGGAAAAAGCTGGTGAACGTTATATACTTAACTTTTAAGTTCGACGTCTTGATTTACTATTTTAGTTATTGTTGTTATAGATGTATTTAAAAACTTTTTAATTGATTTCTATGTCGACGCGTTTTCTTTTGCTACCATCGGTTTAACTTTAGATACATTAGAAACAGTGCGTACCATTTTCTGCTTCATTGGAGTCATCCTTCCCTTAAAAGTAATGACTGACGGTTTTTCCCTTTAGGATTAAAATTGTTATTTTTCACTCAGAAATTTTAATACCATGCATTTCACAACGTTTTTGAATTGTGTAATAGAAATATTTTCTTAGGAAAGCGCAAAAAACATATCCTTCAATTCTCAGATTGTTTACAGGCGACATTTTGAAAGAGGAATAAATTTAAAAGCAGCATATGATATTTCTCTTTTCAAATAATAAGCCGTTGCGAGAAATTTTGTTTTTCAAAACTCTTTTTTTTTTTTTTTTTTTTT
>KK113564.1:106268-123260 GCA_000611955.2 Stegodyphus mimosarum | reverse complement strand
TTCCTATCGACAAGAGGGAAAGGTAAGGAAGCCGGATAAAAGGAAAGCCGATCAGAACAAGCAGGATTTTTTTAAAAAACATTTTCGTCGATATAGACTGTTCAAGACAGCGGGGGAACGTGTGATTGTGGCACAGGGAAAACAGTGCACTTGCCTGGGAAAAAGTGGGGCTGTATGTCCAAATAAAAAACGAAGTATTGAAAATAAACTTTTTCGTCGTTCAAACATTTACTAACCGCAGTCATATTTGGGGTTGATTTCTTGCGCGCAGCTAGGGCAAATATTAATTTCAAAGATTCCTCTTTACAGGTCAAGATAGACAAAATTCAAGAAGAAAACGTTGCAGTCCCGAAAGTGAATTTAAGTCACCTCGAAGAAGGAGAAGAAGAACAAATTCAAAAGTGGATAAGAACCTTTTCTAATTTATTTGATGACAAACCTGGCTTCTGCCAGATTGTCTCGCATAGCATAGATACGGGAAACGAGCCCCCCAGTTCGGTCAAAGTCGTATCGGTATGACCGTGTGAAGGGAGACATTCTCGAGCAACACGTAAAGAAAATGCTCGAAGACAAAATAATTACGCCAAGTACCAGCCCCTATGCTAGCCATGTAGTTTTGTGTAGAAAGAAGAGACTGCTAGCCGCAAATCCGAACGCGTGGAGTTGTTTAAGTGCGGCTAAGCCTAATTTTTTTTCGCCATAGCGGCTATATTTGTTTACGTTTGAAACTTAGCAGAATAATGGATTTGCAGCGTATCTAGAAAAACTAAGCTTCGCACCAACAAAGACAACACCTTTAATTATTGCAGTCATACTTAATCCATTCTGGAATTTATTCGAGAAAATAAGTATTTAAGATTCACTTCGTAATTTTTAATATAGATATTTCGAATTTTTCTGTATTTTTGGCTTGTCACGAAGTGAGAACTGAATTAATTTAATAAGAAATACTGAGTCATGTGTGAAACTGTTTCTTTTTTTGTTTGTTTGTTTAATTTCTTTTATTCAACGTTTTAGATTTGTTATAGTATTTGAATAGAACATGTGGCAAAGATTAGATAATTCTTCAGATGATATACATAATTTTTTTGCATTATGAGTTATAAAATGTAACGCTGTTAAGTGAAACTAGCGCCGGAGTATCGCCATGGTAAACAAATATAGTGAATTAAAGAGTGCATTTATTCTATTGCTGCTTATGCGCTATAGACGAAGTAGATTTAATTCAACTCAATAAGTTTGAAAGGAAATTCAAAATGCGTATAATTTATTATTCCGTACAAGGAAGCGATATGGTGTAAACATCAGATTTTTTTTATTAAATATTAATTCAACTAAAATATTTAATTATCCGTTTATAATGCATCACCGCTTGTGATGTGAAACCAACTTCGCTATTTTGTCACTCGTAAATTTTATTTTCTCTTAGATGATTTATAAATTTCTGAAAATATTTTATTCTAAGCTTAAAAGAAATCTGTAGTCCTTTTGGTTTGAATTTGCGTACATGTCCAAAATTAATAACAAATAAACTGCCATCAACAAATTACTTTTGCAGCTATTTTCCTGTGGCGTTTTTTCTGTTAAATGCTTTTGGTATTTCTGAAATTTTCATTTAGTTGTACGAAAGGGTTTATAAAATTTTCTTAAAAAATACGTCACTACACGTGTGATGTTCAGATATATATGAGGTGTAGATTCAAATATAGTCCATCAGTTTGAAGTTTTTTAACTTGGCTCTAACAGATTGCAATCTCAACAACATTTGCGTGAAAAAACTTTTGTTTTAATTCAAATATATTATATCAACTAAATTAAAAAATAAGGTGAACTTTTTTATGTAATTGTTTCGGTCTTAGCTGAATTTTTAAATATAAATGCGGCTGTGCGTTTCAGTGTAGTTGTTGTCAACTGTGTAATCGGAAATTTATATAAAGAGACAAGACACATGACTTTATTATACCTCGCTTAGCTAGTGATTCAAATTAGCTTTTTGCCGGCTCAATAAAACAGGGCACTAAAATAATAAAACAGGGTACTAATAAAACACTAGGGTGCTAAAAGTAGAAAAACATAATAATAAACAGTAATAATAAAACAGGGCACTAATAAAACACTAGGGCGCTAAAAGTAGAAAATTACATGACCTAGAAATTACACATCATGAAGTTGAACAAAGGGGGGCCAAAACATGACTCGCACTAGAGGCTATTTTATCTTGAAGCTGTAGAAACGCACCAAGCTCGAGAGTTGGCGTCATCTGTCTTGCCCTGGGAGAGTTAGTTCATTCATCGTTCTGAAAAACCTGAAAAGAGAGTTACAGATTTTCTAGCATATCAGTAAAATACAATGCAAGTTGTAATTTTTTTTTTCTTGTGAATTCCTTTTTTTTAAAGAGCTCAGAAAACTTCAGTAGTCTACTGAAAAATCCAACGACTTTATCTAACTGTGCTCCAGAAAATATATCTCCATCATCTTATGAATTATTATCCGTCTTATTAGAGTCCATCATCTTATCAGGAATAGCTGACGCACTCGCAGTAGCTTGATCTGAAGATACATTCCTGGGTTTAGAGTCCTTTTTAGAGGGATTTTTAGTCAACACTGGTATTGACTTAAGTTCAAATTTCCTTGGGAAAATTTTGGGGAAAATCTCACATCCCTTATAGTAAGCTACATGCGATTTTCGGCATCTCACACATGTAGGGATTTATTCACGTTTTAATGTGCAAGTATAGGTAAGAAATTTATATAAACTTATATATTTTGTTTTTATATTATTACGGTAAAAATTACATGTTGAAATTCAAAATTCGTGAGCGTCTCATCACGCGACTTCTAAACCAAAAGGTCTCAGAGTTAAAATGTAAACTAACTGTTGCCAAAAAGAAATTAAAAGATTCAATTTAAATTTATTGTTTATACTGCATAAATTTATACATTAGAAGCGACGTGCATTTTTACTCGCATTACGTATTATTTTGCATACATTACATGGCAACATGAACTTGCGGATTCATCGTTATGTCAAATTTTAGAATTACTTTCAGTATTGTGTCTCAAATTATTCAACAGCAGCACTAAATTTAGTTGAAATATTTTGTCCGTCTAACGTGAAAACAAATATATGCAAATAATCTGTGTTGAAGGTTTCGCTGAAATATAAATTATCCATATAGAAAAGACCAGATCTCCAAAGGATGTAAAGCCATTACATTACACTAAGGTATGTAACGTATGG
This sequence comes from Stegodyphus mimosarum, assembly GCA_000611955.2. Taxonomy (NCBI): domain Eukaryota; kingdom Metazoa; phylum Arthropoda; class Arachnida; order Araneae; family Eresidae; genus Stegodyphus; species Stegodyphus mimosarum. The sequence continues at coordinate 120,019 of KK113564.1, read as the reverse complement.
AGTTAGAAATAACTGACTGTTCAAATGTCCATAAAGTTACCGTTCATATACATATCCTGAATTACATCAATCAGAATACTGTGCATTATTTCAGTTAGACGCATCATGAGTTACATCACTTAAATGCGTTGCAAATTACATTCATTTGCAATATTATAAAAAAAGTTAGGAAAAAATATAAATTATTAAGAAATGTGCTTAGCTAGCAGAAATTATTAAATGAAATAAACTTAATAATACAATATGACAAAATATAATATAGACATATAAAGAAAAATATATCTTAAATATATAATAGTTAAACAGAATTATTAAACTAAATCAACTTAATATAATACGGCAAGATATAATACAGTCATGTAAATAATAATATGTATCGACGGCAAAACGTCCCTACGGCGAAACATCTTGACTGCGAAACGGCCACAAGGTTCCATTCCACACGGTTCCATTCCCGAGCTTAGGCTAGCAGAAATTTTCCCGAGAAGCAAATTTCTCCTTTTCCTACAATGGAAGGGTTCCTAGCCGAAATAGTTTCTCTAGAATGGAAGTCACGGCTAGCTACGTCGGACATAAATTTTTGTCTCTTATAAACATAAGCAAAATATTAATAAATGGGTCTGTAGTATAGAATTGGGTGCCCCTTCGACTGGCGACAAATTTTGCTCAATTTTGGCGATGAATAACTTTGCTTTAACCTTATATGACGTCATTATTTTTCTGATTTTGTTAAATGAAAATAGCTCGATGTGTACATGGACAAAATCAAGGCAGTGCGCAATGCCGAGTTTGTGCAATTCTGATTTTTGTAAGTGAAAATAGATCTACCGAGTTTGTGCAGTTCTTAGACTTCTTAATTTGGTTTTGCGTAGCAGCGATCTTGAAACTATGCCTTCCAAGCGTCAATCTTCGCGTAAAAAAAAAAGGGCGCCCAGTTGTAAACTTTACCATAAATGGATATGTTTAACTATAAATATTCTTACTAAGCCTCCACTCAAAAAATTACTTTGCATTTTAGCTAAGTTAAGTAAGTAACTGTGGAACCGGCGGGCGGTAAGGAAATTTTACTACCTACAGTATGGGCGGTCGATATAAAAAGGTTGACTACTCCTGGTCTATGTACTGATGATTAGAGACTCGGCAAGCTAAAAAAATTACATTTTTTTAAATCGGTCGGCAGATATTCCTTTCAGTTTTACATTATCTATATACATTATTTACACAGCTATTTTCACATTTTCCTTATTTTCTATTTATTCCCGTACACTACTGTATTAATTACAGATAATCGGGAGGTTATGTTTAAAACATGAACTTGCGGATCTTTATACACTGCTCGACACTGAAAATGCAACACGAAGAAGGAGTGGTGAGAAAGTGATGAAATTTGGAAAAAAGACAGTGACAGCGAGCAGCAATAAGTGATCCTTATTTCAAAATGATAGTCAGAATACAGAGCGAGAACGGCGTCGGCTCAGTAGGGTGTAGGACCACCGCTGACAGCGATGCACGAAGAAACACGTCTAGGCATAGAGTCAATAAGAGAGCGGATGGTGTCTTGAGGGATGGCTCTCTATTCCCTTTCAACCATTTGCCACAGTTCGTGTTCTGAACGAGGCAGGGGCAGAGTCGGCAAACGGCGTCTAATCACATCCCACACATGTTCGATTGGTGACAGGTCAGGAGAGTACGGTGGCCAGGGCAGCATCTGTATACCTTTCAGAGGATGTTGGCAGATGCGAGCACTGTGTGGTCGGGCATTGTCCTGTAGGGGATTGCCACCGGCCGCAGTACATTATCCAAGTATCGTTGGGCCGTCATAGTGTCCTGAATACGAACTAGAGGTGACCTGGAATCGTAAGCAATAGCGCCCCAAACCATTATGCCACATTGTCGCGCGGTGGGGCGTTCCACAGTTACTGCCGGATTAGATCCGTCTCCACGTCGACGCCACACACGTATGCGGCGACTGTCACTGGATAAACAGAAGCGTGACTCATCTGAACACCATGTTTCGCCATTTTGTCATCCACATCGCTCCAGTTCGGCACCATTCTAAACGTTGGCGTCTATGCTGTGGGGTCAATGGCAGTCTTCTTAACGGACGCCGTGAGTGCAGGCCACGTTCAATCAATCGACGGGAAATGGTTCTCGTCGACACAGGAACATCCAGGGTATCTTGCACATATTGTATCTTGCTGCAGAATCGCGGTACAAGTGACTTGCGGATGCGTCGATCCACGCGTGGTAACGTCACTGTAGCTGCACCTGCACCCTTCCTTCTTCCCACACTCCCTTGTTCCAATGATGCTCGCCATAACCGATGTACCGTGCTCGCATCTATGTGGGTATCAGGTTCGATTTGACGTAAGGACCAACCCAACCTTCTCAGTCCGATCACCGTACCCCTCGTAAAATCGTCTATCTGCTGGAAGTGCCTTCGTTGACGGCGGCCTGGCATTCTCTCCTATTACACGTATCCTCCGGAACAAAAACCAACTTTCTTCGATAATTCATGTGGCAGAAATAACGACAGGAATATTGCCCATTCTGCACATTCCTTCCTTTATATCTTACTTCACGTGCGTCGGAGAGTTGCGCATTTCACATCATTCGCATTAACTCAGTGACGTGCGTCTACTCTAAAAAAGTTCAATATAAATTTTTCTTATATTATATGCTTATTCGCTATTTTCACGAAGTAATCCTTCACTTTTGGCAGAAGTTGATGGGTTGATGAACAGAGGCTTAATTCCGGCCCAATGTCGGTGTCACAACAAGGAAGCACTGCATGTGTCTTTCCTTCATAATTACTAATACAAATTAGTATATTATATAGATTAGTATATCATATTTTCCCAAATATAACATATTTTTCCGTTTCCTTCAAAACATCCGAATACAAGCTTCAAAGATTTTGTATTTCCTGGCGCGTGGTAATGGACTTTCGATGAGTAAAAAAGAAAAAAAAAATTGATTATTTTTGTCACATATCTTTTAAAGCTTCAAGAATTGAAAAGGGGGGGGATATCTTTCTTTACTTCTATTTTAGATCACCGATATATGTTTAAAGGAAAACACGGTTTATTAACCATTTCTGTAGCATTTCTTTTTTTGTTGCAAGAAGAAATGCTACAGAAATGTGTTAAAAGTGTAAATTCATCGTGCTTCACTTTCACATTATTACTCGCTATTAAAACATTTAGAAAGGAAAAATGATAAAAATTTGAAAGTTTTCAGATTATAATGGTCACCCAAAAAGCTTTGTAAAGGTTTCTTACGCTCTCGCTGAGCTCGAAGTCTACCAATCTGCTTTTACACTCACTCCTACTAACTTTTTTTTCTCTTTTTAGCGTTATTATTAAGCATCATTTTCTTCTCTCTTCTCCCCCGCCCTCCGTACACAATTCTACAGCAAAATTAGAAAAATTTTAAAAACAGCATGTGTTTAAAAATTTCCGATGTTTCAATGTTGACATACAGTTTTCTATTTTTTATTAATTTTATCTCAGTTCATCCTGTCAGTGTTTTCTTACTAAGATGGTTTACAAAAATTTTTATTGTCTTTTTATTATTAACGTTTTACGTGTTTACTTTATTTATTCAATATCACATTCTTGGAACTTATGCCACATAAAATTCGATTCAACGGCAAAATCACAAAATATTTAAAAACAGCATAATTTTAGAATTCCCGAAAGACAGTCTCGTGCGCTAGAGATTTTTTTTTTCGTACAGTGTTGCCACTAGTCGCTTTAAAATCGTTGAGTTCGTTAATCAAAAATTCGTTTAAATTTTACAAAATACTAAATAGATAATAAAACAGATTCAAAATTCGAGCTTCCAGGTGCTCAGGTTCGAGTAGAGGAGAACGTTATTCAAAATTTGATGGCTCTAAATACAGTTATTTTTTCGCAGTGTGAGAAACATGCATACTTTCATGCAGATTCTTCATTATTTAATTTCTTCAAATATAATGCAGAGCGACAATATTTGGTGGCAACAATTTAAAAAGTAATACTTCATTTATAGTAGTGACTTTAAATGTTATGTGTTATTCTAAATCAAAATGTGTGGAATTTGAACGTCCATGAAGATAATTTTACACAAATTTCTATCTATTATTATATCTCTGCGAGTCAGTAAATTTGGTAAACTTAAAATATATAACTTATTTAACTATGAAATATTTACTTTGCCTTATACAATCTTGTTTATATCTTGGAAAAAAAAAGGAATTTAATGTATTAAGATAGTATAAAATACTCCTCCAGGAAGAGATTCTCGAAGAAACTTTTTATAATGGAAAGTTCTAATACTGCACTACATTTGAAAACAGAAAAATCTCCAATACATGAAAAACGTGATGTTCTGGTAAGCACATCATATTAATTGCGATTGAAGGTTCGTAACATAAATATGTTCTGTGTCTACATGTTTCTAATAAAGAACTAAATATAATATGATTATAATTTGAAAATAATGTAAGTTCCTTAAAATTCTGTGTATTTTATAGCATATTGCTTGTTACGTTTTTCTCTTCTTCGCACGTACATTAAAGTTCGCGGATTTGAAGTGAATAAAGACGACACTTGATGGAGAAGGGAAACAAAATTTATTAGCCAGTATTTTTCAAGACAGCTCCAAAGTCGTCGAAGAACTACTATAAACACGCTGAGACAATCAGCGCTACAGCCTTCAGGCTATAACGCTGGAAAACAGCACCAGAAAGCAGCTCCCGACTCTGCTTGGTCGTTTTCAGAACTCTACATACTCTAGGGACTCTCCACGCTACAACTCCCAATGCACTCGACGATACACTGGAGTACAGCTCCCGACTGGGTTCAGCCATTCGCGGAGGATTCACACTCTAAGGTAAACCTCGACGACGCACTAACTCTCTCGTTGCACTCGACGACCAACTCGGCAACTAGACTACGAGACACTTGCTCATTGACTATTAACTGACTCGCTAGACGAGACACTGTTTGACTCTCCGCAGGGTTTATATAGCTTTCGGCTTGGGTTCGAGAACATTCTGGGCTAAACCAGTAAGAATTCGTTCCTTCTGTCTATGGCATATCGCCAATTTTGTCGCCAAATGGGGGATGTCTCGCCAAATGTGGTAACCCTGTCCTAAGACACAAAGCAGGCTTAGGGTTGCCATTTTCTAGCAACCCTAAGCCTGCTTTGAGGGGAAACTATCTTCCCGCGCCTGGATCTTTCATAACAGTATCTTTGCACCAAATTTTAAGCCGGCTCGTTTAAATTAAGGATAGATTTCTAATTCCATGAACCTTGAAAAATAAACAAAATATTAAAAGTCGAATCTTCTAGCGCTTTCCAAATGTTCGAATCCTAACCTAATATTTATACACTCACGTTTGTGAAAATTGCAACACCAAGAAGGAATCGTCATAATTGAATGCAATTTAATACACAGTTGAGTGGTAGTGGTACAAATAAATGATTAAATGTTCAAAGCAAACAAACAAGAACAAGAGATCAGAATCAGTATTTTGTGTGGCCACCACGCGCCGCAATAAGTGCTGCTACACGACGTGGCATGGAGTCAAACAAAGTTTGAATGTCTGACTGAGGAAGAGCATTCCATATCGTTTGTACGCGTACCCAAAGTTCGTCTGCAGACGCAACAGGACGAGGATCACGAGCAAGACGCCGACCAATGACATCCCACACATGTTCAATAGGCGACATATCCGGGGAACACGCAGGCCAAGGAAGAAGCTGTACCTGCTGCGCTGCAAAGAAGGATTTAACAATCCGAGCAGTATGAGGGCGGGCATTGTCCTGTTGAAATACAGCGCCTGGCAAGCTTTGAAGGAAGGGAACAGCTTCGGGCTGTAGAACTTCACGGATATACCGGTTGCTGTTCAGATTGCCCACAATTCGTAGCAATTGAGATCGTCTATGATATGCTATGGCGCCCCAGACCATAACTCCGGGTGTTCGTCCACTGTGGCGTTCGATAATGCACTCCGGAAGGTGGCGTTCACCGGCATAGCGTCTGACACGAATGCGGCCATCATGGTACCACAAATTAAAGCGGGATTCGTCAGAAAACACGACATGCTGCCAATCAGCACGCCAGTCTCTATGCTGATTGGCCCATTGTAGCCGCAGGCGGCGATGGTCGTGCGTTAGGGGGATCCTGTATAAAGGAGTCCGTGCGCGCAGTCCACACTGCAGCAGACGTCTACGAATTGATGAAGCACACAATGAAACACCTGTAGCTATTGACCACAGTGCTGCCAATTGTCTAGAGGAAGCTGTACGGTCCGTCCGCGCCATGCGGACCAGGTGTCTATCATCGCGAGCTGACGTCACATTTCGGGGTCCACTCCCGGATTTCCGAGTTGTCCGACACTCGTCCGTCCACTGCTTCCAAACGCGCATCACTGTGCTGCTGTTACGCTGCACACGAGAGGCTACTGCACGATACGACAATCCAGCTTCACGAAGGCCGATGATTCTCCCTCGTTCAAACTCTGTAAGTTGTTCAAATCTCGCTCTCTTTCGTCGACGAGGCATAAGTACAGATTGAGTTAACGTTTACCACTAGCAGATAACCACCGATAACCATACACGCCTCGCTACAGCCGTCTATTTATTCGGATCCATCAGCCGTTCAGAGGGCGCTGCTCAGCATACGCATGCGCTACGGATTTGCTATTCTAATCATTTGCATATCATGCGCTACTTTGCATTTCCTGAAAATTTCAGCTCACTCGCGTAAGTCCTTCATGGTGTTGCAATTTTCGCAAACGTGAGTGTATGTTCTTAATAAATATAAATGTATTTTTAGAAAAAACGTATTTTAAATTTGCTTCTCATCAAACGCAAATTTTAAATTTTGCTTTAATGAAAACTGTTGTTATTAAATAAAGGTTTCTTTTTATTATTATTAGTGTTATACTTATATGAAGGATTTTAAAGATTTGAGTGTTGAGGAACTTTTAAAATTACAGAAAATGTAGAATTCAATTCCACCTTTCTACTGTTACCCATTCGTTAAACATTTTCATTTCTTTCGCATTAAGCAAACAATTACAAAATATTCTTTTCCTTTGATAAATTTGATTTTGAGAGATGAGTTTGCTTTCCTAGGGAATGTCATGCACATTATAGCTGTAATTTTGTTCTACCACACCAGACTACAAAGTTCTTCACTAGACTGTTTACCTTTCCTTATGAAGCAAGGAAAATGGTTTAAAACTGAGTATTTGTTACGACTACTTAACTTTACGGTAGGATTTTCTTTTTCTGATATAATAATCTTCTTCAACTTCATAATCTGTAACTTTACGCCCCGATGATCATCTTTTGACCATTTTGTTTTATGCGTGGTACCTAATAATGCCGCTAGCTCTGTTTTTGCCATCAGTGACGCAATGTGATAACAATCTTTCGTCACAGAAGAAGCATGATTTCTAAATCTGACGTTTTATCCCGCAGTAGTGTTGCGTGACATTAAAGTGTGCATTTAGAAAATTCTTACAAAAGAAAGAATAACATCATATTGTTACGGATTTCATATTTATTAGTCCAAAGGGATTTAGTCCCGAAGGACTATTACTTTCGTTTTGTGATTTTGCGTTGATTCACTCTGAATGCCCGATTCACTTTTCAAATTGTTGCCACTAAATGTTATCGCTCTGCATTAAAGTTTAAAAAATGAAAAATCTGCATAAATGTATGCATGTTTTTTTTTTGACGTAGCTTTCTCTTCAAAAATCGTCTGCGTGCGTTGCACGGGAAAATAAAAAGGAATTTTAATTACAGTTCTAAATAAATAGCCAAATAAATGTGAAATTCGTAACAATATTCTCTAAAACTTTAACGAATTTTTCATTAACAAACTCAAAGATTTCAAAGCCAGCAATACCAACGTTATACAGAAAAACATTTTTATTATCTGTTTTATTTAGAATTGTAATTAAAATTGCTTTATATTTCCGTGCAACACAGACAATTTTTGAAGAGAAAGCTACGTCAAAATAAATAAATAAATAAATAAAATAAAGTAAAAATAAAAGAACGCGTGTATTTAATATTTAATAAATAAATATCTCGTAATTACTGTTGCCATCCTGAAAAGTCTAGAAAAATCAAGATTGTTCTAGTGATAATTAAAAAGCTTATAAAAGGCGAATCGAAACACCTCATCTCAGTTGTTGTTGTAGTTGTAACTGTAAAAAGTGAACTGTTGTTTGTTTACTTAATGCTGTTATTGGTTGTAGCGATTTCGCTGTGAGACAGAATTATTTTATCTGTTCTGAACTGAGTTTTTGCTAAACGTTTTGAGATATTGTGCGAATATCTCTGAAGAAATATTTCAGCATTTTAATTTATTTCTTGTGGAAAGAATAAATTTCTGTTAACGTTTTTTTCGACTTGTGCATTCAATCCATAACGAACCCGTACGCACGCAACAGTTTTTGGTGTCAGAAGTGGGATTGAATGCCTTTAACTAGAGCAATGGAAGAAAAATTAAGGCAGTTTATGGCAGCCTTTGCTGCGTTTAAAGAAGAGATTAAAGCTGGCCAAGAATCCGTTAAAGAGGAGATGAAAGCAGGTCAAGTCTCCGTTAAAGAAAAGATGAGAGCCGTTAAAGCAAGTCAAGAAGACATGAAAAAGGAAATTACTTGCATAATAGAAAATAAATTTGAGGCTATGGAAGGCAGAATAGATGCGGTTGAAAATAAAGTTTCTTCTGTCAAAGAACAAATAGAAGAGAGAGTTTCTGCCGTGGCACAACAAATCGAGTTTCTGCTGTGAAAGAACAAATTCAAGAAAGAGTTTCTGCAGTGGAACAACAAATTGATGACAACGTTTCCGCAGTTGCCAAAGAAGTTGATATCTTAAAGAAATTCGTAGCGATGGCAGGGAGCAAAACCGATGGATTTAAATTTTTACCCATGCCTGCTCGTTCCTCTCTGAAGCTATTGACATATGATGGAAAGACCTCCTGACAAGTGTATGTAAACATGTTTGTAGACAAGTTTATACAGTTAATTTTATAATGTCTAAAGGCATTATAAAATTAACAAAAAGTTTTTTTATATGTGTTTCAGATTTTTCGCTGAAAAAATTATTCCAGTCGGTTTCAGCTTACCATTTTTCAAATTTTTCAATTTTTTTCATTTTTCAGATTTTTTTTTTGAAAATGTTTTACCAGTCGGTTTCACTTTCAAACTGAATGGCTTATCTATATAAACGGTTGTTGTTTCGCTTCCGATTAACGCGTACAACGCTTCAGCTTCAGATTAGCATCGCTTCAGATTAGCGCGATAACGCGATGGGTTCCAAAGGGATTCCATTTTTCTGAAGAAACGTTTTGAAGGAAGGGGGACACGATTACCTCTCTTGGACTTTGTTTCTAAAAAAAACAGTGGTTCACTGAATGTTGAAAGGACCTAAAAGTTGGCCTCTCCCTAAAAGAATCATGTCGAAACAGAACATTTTTCCAAAACCTCTGAAAGAATTCAGGTTTCGAAAACTTCTTTCCCAAAGAAATCTATCAATCAACCCAACATGCTACCCAGGATCTTCAAAAGCTGGTCTGAACGGAAACACCAACTGCTTATATAGAAAGGTAATTCATTTGGAAAGTGAAAATGGTAAAGTGAAACCGACTGGAAAAATAATCTCATAGAAAAATCTAAAACATTTATTAAACCTATTTTCCAAGAACTAGTTTTCTATTCTTGGAAATCTATTTTCCAAGAAATAATTATCTATTCTTGGAAGTTCTCAGAAAACCAAAAAGGGAAAAGTTAATTTTATAATGTCTGTTCTCAGATATATATTCTCAAATTCTGAAAAATATTTTTTCCAGCCAACTCCAAAAAAATTTACTTTCCTTATTCACTTACAGAAAGAAGATACGTTTTGTGTTTTTCTATGTTGGAAAGTGGAGAGGGTTTCAAGTGAATCAGTTTTGACTGAAGGACTCTTTAAGTTCCATTCTTGAGAAACCTGTTGAAGATGATACTCTAAGAACACATTTTTTGCGAAAAGGATTTTAAATTCATGTGTAAACGATAGATCGGTTATCATAAATTCGGTTCGAAGAGAAACACACGTCTAAAGAGAAAGCAATATACACATTAGTTATCATTTTGAAGAGAAAGCCAAAAGAATATACAGAATCATGTTTGAAGAGAAAAATGTTGGGCATCCAAAACAATATATTCAATCTTGTTTGAAGAGAAATCACATTTTTCCAAAAGTATCATAAATATACGCAATCATGTTTAAACAGAAATGCTGAAACATAAATTCTTGATATCCAAAAAAAAAAAAAATCTTATTCGCTTCAGGCTCCAAAAGAAACATAAAAGCTGTATCTATCCAAAACCATGTTAAAGAGAAAAACAATTCCAAAAAATATCCTACCTGCTATGAAGAGCCCTTTATCGAGGATGTTGCCTCTTCAACAGCACGCTCTAATCTGAAGCGAATAAACAACCGTTTATATACACTCGTGTCCATAAATTAAGAATAATTCGGAGTCACTCGGAAATCGAACTCTAAAATAAATATATCACCTGTAAAATCACTACACAGATCTTCAAGAATCATATGCAAATTTCAGGAAGTAACCAGATGACACCGATGGTACGTCACAATGACGAGAGTGTAAGAGAGTGATATATAAGGAATACAGGCAAAGAAGTAAAATTGTTCGCAGGCGCTTTATAAGCATTTCAGTGCAATAACCGAATAGTTATGACACGAAGGACGCATTTGGATGATTTTTTACGTGTAAGAATTATCGGCCGTCTGGAATGTGGGCGTACCCATCAGACGAACTTGGAATTGCCCAGAGTGTCATCTCCAGGCTTTGGCAACAATTCCAAGATGATGGTAATGTGAGTAGACGTTAGAGCACAGGTCGCGCCAGAGTTACAACGCCGAATGAGGACCGGTATTTGGCAGTTACTGCCAAAAGAAACAGGCGGAGCACAGCCTCAGACCTGTCTCGTCAGCTCTCTTCAGCCACTGGTACGACAATTTCAAGGCAGACCGTGTACAGACGCTTAGGGCAGATTGGTCTATATGAACTGGCATACATAATTGTTTAAATTATAATACTTCTAAAATAGTTGCTTAGTTCCTGGAAAGTAAATTTAAGTTTTTAATCTCATAATTTTTTAAAACATAAAGAAAATTGTAATTTGAGATATGCTTTTATGGAAAATAGGTATTTGCGGTATGCTTTTGTCGAAAAAAATCTGAGATATGCTTTTATTTATGTGCATTTTTGTCATAAACGCACATTACTTGACTTTTAGTACTAATTTAGCAATAGAACAGAACAAAACAAGTACGAACATATCTTAATCCCGCTTTTCCCCATGTATTTTCTTTTGCTCCCTAGATCCTATCCTCACATGATATTTACTTCCGTTGGCATAATGAAATGTCGCCCATATCCTTAAAGGAGCCAAGGCTGTTCTCCGAAGAATTCGCGATTGAAGCTAGGAATTAAGTTTCCATAAATTTCCGAATGCAAAGAGTAGGCTAAGAAAGTCTTGCTTTGGATCTAACGTTCTTGTTAGCCGAAGAGGCGAATGGATAAGTGTGCTTGGTATCGGAAAATCTGTTTCATCACGAAATGTGTGTATGTTCCAAGCACTTCACGCCTAGTGATTTTAATTTGCTACGTAAGTGTATTGCATATTACCTGTTTATTACATTAACATCCCAATTTGCGTTTGAAGAGTTTGTAAATGTTTTCATTCGGAAGCTTATAAATTCGGTGTACGGGAAGTATGTGAAATATTAATGTCAGTTTTAAAGGCCATATTGCTTTTTCTTTCTCTTTTTAATGACTTTTTTCGGGTTTCATAAAAGATACATGAAGAGCACATCGTAGGCATTCTATTGACAAGTAGAAAATTTTATGAGGCAGACTGGGGAGTACAGTCGTATTCTAAATTAAAATAATATACAACCATGTAATCTGCATCATTAGAACAAAACATTGAGATTTTTAAGACTGTAAAAATGATGTTTTATTGTCTGAAATATTATTTGCAATATCTGCGTAAAAAATCAATGTTTGAAGTATGCAAGAAACACAGTTATGTAATATTTTATGCAGTATTTTCTCCGTTTGTTTTAATTGCAAACTTAAATGTGAAACACTTGTTTTTCTTTCAGCTAATATGTCACAAAGACCACGATTAAAACCGTCAGCAATACGAAGTCTCTTTTTGCCAGTTTTGTCTATGGAAACAATTGAAAAAAAAATATTGAAACAAGAAAAGGCTGTGAGAAGAGAAACTCGCTATGTGGAAATTAAAAGGTATATTTAAATATGTATAAAATATTATTATAACTTTCAGTTTTTGTTTGTTGTAATCTTGAATGATCATACATGTACAATAAATTTATGATTATAATTTCTTTTAATATTCAGCTCTTTTAGCATTTGAACGTATTAATACTGCTACTTTATTCATTCTAACGAGTATAACCTAGTTCAGTGATGTCAAACCTACGACGGGAGAATCCATTCTAAGTGACACACATCATGCAATTCCACAATCATTGATGCAGACAACAAATTGCGTTATACAAAAATGTTTATCTCTTGCAAGAGATCTGTCATTGTCAATATGTGCTGCACTAACCCCAGGTATATTCTTGCCAGAAGCATGATTCTGTGTGTGATGCAGCACCAGACATAAGCTGTGTTCTTTTTTTTTCTTTTTTCTTTTTTTTTTTGACATGTTGAGCTCAAAAGGTTCGCCATCACTGATGTAGTTTCTATTTTATAGTGTAGTATATGCTAAAATTTGATGCCGTTAATTGAATTAAAATACTGCATTGTTTTGGTTTTAAAATATTAAAATGGCATATTTCTGAAGAAATATTTAAATTTAAGTTTTTATATGTTGTAAATTGTGAAGTATAAAATGCAAAAACCGCTTCATAGCAGCAATATCACTTTTGGTTAATTGCATACTGATACTTAAACTTTAATGTGAGATAAATTAAACAAATATTTAAATATCCCAATTTGGGTTGTTCTTATAGTAATTGATATTTGAATATTATGTTAACATTCAGGCCCACCAACATCCAAGTGATTATTATTGGTAGCTGGGCTGGCTGTTTTTTCTCATGTATAATATAATAACTTAAAGTTTACTTTTTATTAATAATAGAAATTATTTTTTAAAATGAATTTGCCATGTTATGACTTTATGGTTAATGGACTGATATTTAATTTTCCACCTGCTTTCATTTTCAATTAATATTCCATTCACCACATGTGGCGGTGCAGCAGTCAAACTTGATTGAAGACATAATTCTTCTGTGATCATTTCTTCATCGCTCCTGGCCTTAATACCGCACATTATCAATCGTTTCGAAGTCAAAATTGCTTCCCCTTCTTTTATACAATTACTAGCACTGGTACCTTGTATAAATTCCAAAACTGTTGATATCTGTAGTTTTTTATCCATTATAACACCAGCCCTTCAACAGCAGCTAACTTCGTATAAACAGTTCAGACTTCAGGTCTATTAGCAGTTGCAGACGAATTTGAAACGCCGTCTATCGGTCATTAGAATCGCCAATATCCGAAAGTAGTAATATTAAACAGCGGGAATTTTCATGATTTTTATTTCTCCAAAACAAGAATATTTCACAAAGAAAAAGAAAGTTACAGTCATTCCATCAAAGAAAATCCACATTATGAGTATATCTTTTTTTTT
>KK113564.1:80783-101033 GCA_000611955.2 Stegodyphus mimosarum | reverse complement strand
ATTAAGAATCAATGTCATAAATTGCATCCATTTTAAACTGTGAAATTTTATTAGATTGTGATTTTAATAGGGCTTTTTTAACAAACATTGTAAAAAATAAATAAAATTTCATATTGACCACGTAAATCCATAATGACTAAGGTTATCTAACTACTTAATTTAATTATTTATAACCAACTGCTTACCCTTAAAAATTATCTCTGCATATTAAAGCGAGTTATTGCCTTTTATTAATCCTTACCATGGTCACAAGATAAAACACTTAAAATGTAGAAATTCATGTAAAATATATTCTTTGCATCTAGGGAGACCTAAAACAGTACAAAATAACTTATTATCTGTGGTGCTTTAGTAGCTTATTGGACCTACACGAAGCTAAGACACTAACTGAGACAGACAGAGCCCGACTAACTTTTAAATCTTGCCAACCATGCCTGCATCAGGCCTTTTAGGTTTGTTCTGATCAGCAGGTTTCTCTCTAGGCAAGCAACAGTGGTGACAGGGTGATCTTTTGTTATGAATCATGCTGATTATGATCTTTTTAATCTATGCCACTTGACATAAAATCTACTTGCTATTTATTAAACCTCTAGACTGAGCAAATGAAACATTAAAAAAAAATGAAATGAAACATTAAAAAAAAAAAAAAAAATTCAACTTAAAGCTAACTGTTAGCAAAACATTAAATGTCACTTATCTTCTTTCAAATATGTCCAACTATTATAAATGTAAAATATTTAATGCTACTTGATACATTTTATAGACCTGATTTTATTCTCAAACTTATTAATAATTTGTTAATTAATTCATGTTTAATAATAATTCATCCTACTTACAGATCTATTTCCTTTTTAGGATGGTATTACAAATGTGAAGTTCAGGCATAGATAATATTTTTAATTGAATTTATTCAGTTCCTGTTTGCTCATAGGTCCTTAATTTTTTTCATTAATCGCCCTTAAAAGTCCTTAAGAGTATTTAATTTCCGTGTGTAGAAATGTGTACGAACCCTGATTTAATATTAATTTTTAGTAGGTTTTTCCAATGAAATTATCTTACTTCAGTTACTTTCTGATAGCACAGAAAACTTTCATTAAATTATTCATGTCTTTTACAGCAGAAACTTGCAAATTTGATGAAGTTGTGGACTGAGTAGATAGCAGGTTACTAAAAAATGTCTAATAAAAAAATGATGAGTTTTACAGAATCTGAGATGGATGTCTCATAATGTATTACTACAAATTAATCTATTAAATGATTAAATTTCCTTAATGCATAAAGAATAAAAAAGTATAATCTAGAATAAAATAATTATCTTTTTATAATGTTTTAAGTTGGGAAAATTGAATTCAAAATTCATTTTAAAATAACATTTCATTTGCTTGAAAATATTTTTATTTATAAATGAAAGGTGATTTGATTTTGTATATAAAATCATGTTTCGTACATAAAAACGGGAACTGTCTAGAAATTCATATAGCAAATGACCTTTTTTCCTAGTACACAACTTAAAAATTTGTATAAAATCAGGAAATAATCCAGTATTTCTAAAAATCAGTAGACATGCTTAAAATCATTCACGCTATTGAAAGAACAGGAAATTTAATGTTAATAAGAAATACATTGTCATAACTCATTCACTTCTATGTTCTTATTTAGGAATATTGGTCATTAGCAACTAACTGTTCTGTGAAAGAGGGAATTTCCCTTATTGCAAGTTTTTGCTGAAAGTAAAAAGAATTTCTTTTTTCCTCTCAGAAATGAAAAATTTCCTTACATCTTAAAAAAAAAAGAAAGAAAGGGAATTCAATAATTTTGCCGGAAGAAAATTTCATTTCTATCTGTAATTTAAAGCACTTGCTTCTCTGATTTTAGGATGAAAGCTGTTATTTTTTTTTTTAAAGCCTTGAATTATCATAACTAGGAGAAACATTTTAAAATTTGTTACTGTTATCAGGTATGTATGTATTCATGTATGCATATATATTTATGTACATACAAATGTATGTGTGTGTACATATATTTCTGAATCCGGTCCTGATAACAGAACAGTACTTAAAATTGTAGGTATAGCTGCTGAATATCCACTGCCACTTGTAGCTCTGTTATATATTTCTGATAAAAAGAACTCAAGAAATATAGAGAGAAAGTATACCATAAATTTATCTAGCAATAATTAACTGAAGAGGATTTTTCTATGTATAAAATAACAATGCACGTCTAAGAAACATGTCCATTAAAAATCAATGCAGACATGCCAAAATCCATACATTAAGACTAGGACTACTGTATTTTAGTGAACAGAATCCAGAGCAATGGCCATTTGTGGGAGAGGATGAAGCACATGTCCCCACTGGAATCAAGTGAAAAATTCATTTTTATATTGATTCATGTAAATTTTACGTAACGTAGCATGTGTTTTTGTATTTATGTAATTGTGTACTCTGTTATCTACTTATGGCTCCTAAAATTAAAAAACTGAGCAATAGTTGATGTGATTATTTGTCTATAACCCCCTACTGCACTACAGTCTTGAAAATTTTCTACGGTTACAGTGACCATAAGACTGACTAAGCTTTATTGATCATAAGGCCTTGTGTTAAACCACAAGGTACAAAAGTCATTTAGTCCTTCACACCTCTTTGATAGGGTTTAAACCATAGCCAATCAGAGAAGGAAAAGTAGTGTGTGTGTAAATCTGTAGCCGACTCAACCATCGACCAAATGTCACTTCGTGTTTACTTTGCCTGCCATAGTTGGTTCTTTCTTATTCCAAGCTGCATAAAGTTTGAAAGTTAGAACTTCTAGGTTTAAACCAGTTTTTGTAATGTAGCAGAGTCTGGTTGCCTAGCAGTAAAGCTCAGCTAATAGCTCTTATGTCCAAAAAATATACATGCGAACAAAGCCTGACATTTAATGAAAAATTAATTTTAATAATTAGAAGACCTACAACATATATATTTTTATAATCCTTTACGACAATTAAAAGCTGGTATGAAGGAATAAAAGAAAATCATACAACAAGGAGAGCTCAGTATTAAAAAATAAACTGCACTAAAGATATGGATGGCTGGGACTGTTGTTTACGTGTCATTCTTGCATGTTTTTGATTAGAGAATATTTTCCTTAGGAACTATGTTGATTTTATATATGTTTGTGAAAATCTCTAGAATGAAGATTTATAATTCACTTGGAAGCTTTAAAAGTTCTTCTGTTGTTGAGACTTTAATCAATCCGTTTCTGGAGACCCATATGTTGTAAAATTAAAATTGATATTGAATAGTAATTGAAAAAATTTTCTCTAGTGGAGCTGATGCATTTAACAGCAAAACTGATTAATTAGATGAACCGGCAATCTCATTTAAAAATGCTGGACATAGCCTCAAATGCAGTTACAAATTTCTAGACTATCTAAGCCCTAAAGTATGACCGCTTGAGGACCACATCGCAAAGAAAAAAATTTGCGTGGCCGCACGTGCAATATTTTTTTAACAAATTTAAATTTAAATAAAAATTAGCTCTGTATTGTTTTATTAAAATAACTTCTTTTTATTATTAATATGTAAAAGTTTCATTTCATTTTGTTTGGATTTCATAAAGATGGGAAAAAATTCAAGTTAATGAGATAGATGAATTCACTTTTGTTGAACAAGCAAATCGATATCAAGTTCTATAGACAAGGTTGCAATTCGTAATGCATTTTCAAGATGATTGTTAGGGATCTTTGTCCTGTTTTTGTTTTTTGCACTCTTCATTCTTGAAAATAATTGTTTACAAATATAGGTACTGCCAAAAGCTGAAGACATTAATAAAGCATGATTGTGAAAAAGGATATTTATCGCAGAGTAGTAATCTTTATAAAACTCCAGTAAAGAAACATTTTCAAATTTTTCTTTCAGTTGAATGCACTTTGCAGTTCAATGCATTCCATTTGAAGATTTGAAGGTAATTTACTTATTTCCAGAGAAAATGGGGTAGAAAATATGTTGAAATACTTTTCATTTTTTCAAAAATCTTGAAATCTACTTTCAGACTTTTGAATTAAATAAAAAATTGATGCAACATACTTTACATATTTTGTGCAGCTCACAGGTTTATGTGCAGCCAAAGTACTGAAATGTGTCAAATCTTTTATTTGATTGTGCCAAAATTTTAACTTTCTTTCAAGCACTGTTATTGTTTGGAACATATAAGTTAATTTTTTCCCTGAAGTCTCAAATTTAAATCATTCAAATGTTCTGTTAAGTCTACTAAAAAAGCTAAATCTGAAACCCAATCTTCGTCTTCAAATTCAGTCGCAGGTTTCCCTTTTGTTTCCATAAATATTTTGATTTCAGTTCTTAAGTTGTAAAATCTTTTGAGCATTTTCCCCTTTTCTGAGCCTTCTCACTTCTGTATAATAAATAACATCTGCAAATTCAGTGCCCATTACCATAAGAAAATCTTGAAATTCTCTATAATTAAACCCTTTTGCTGTTATAAAGTTAATGGTTTTATAACAACACTTAATACACTTTCCACTTTTAAAATTTTTCCACATAAATTGCCCTGATGTACAATACAATGATATGCTATTAAAACCATGGCAGGGGCTCCTATGATAGCTGATAAATTTTTCATAGATAAGGAAAACCTATTCATCATCGTTTCTAATGTATTGAATAAATCTACACACTTCGTTGTGTCCTTTAGCGATACTAAAGCAACCATTTCTACCGTGATATAATTTTCATCGATTCCTCTGACAAAGCTTGCCAATTGTGCCGTATCAGAAGCCTCAATGAAATTTTTTGGATATTCCTAGTTCATGCTTATACTTGCTATTTTCACAAGACTTTTATTACGAGACAGATTTTGCTTCCCGTGGAAATCGCGGGAGCCATACGCGGAGGGTTTTAATAGATTATGACATACTTAACATGTTTTAATTTAAAAATGAATGTCAACAAATCGATTATATATGAATCAAATTCAAACATTTGTAAATTTAAATGCTTTCATAATTTGCATTTGGGCCGCATTCTAAAGACTTTTGTGCAGAACTTTAGACACCCATGATCTAACCTAATACTGGACATCTGGTAATCCTGATGAAGACTTGTAGAAAATATTTCTCACTTATTCAATCCTTTTTTGTTCATTCGTACTTTTAAATAAAATTTAATAAATTAATTTTAAAATTATAAGTAAGCAACTCTCACAAGTATTATGAGGAATGCTGTCCACAATCTAACTACTTCATTTGAGTTTTTTAATATTCACTTTAGATATTTTTTAAGTTTGAATTACCTAAATTGTTGCAGTTTACATTTCTTTCTTGAGTAATTCAGTAACAGCTATATCAGAGTCACTACATGAAAATACTATTTTTAAAGTTTTAAAATAATTTAGTAAATCTTTTAAATAAACCAGTGCCATATAAAATGTTTAAATTGTCATTGAGCATTTTTAATTTCCTAATCAGCTTGTGTGCCAAGATGTAAACAAATTCTATTTTTTAAATATTTTCAGGACAAAGTCTTTTTTTTTTTTTTCATGCTATTAATGGTTTTCTTCTCTCATGAATGTTCGAAATGTGTAAATAATTCAAAATACTTCGAAGATGTATTTGCTTCTTTTATGCTTTCCAATCCATTGTTTTCTAAAACTTTTCTATAATTTCTGTTCTGTTTTTTAAATATTCTGTGAGAAGGTAGTAACTTTTTATTTCATACCAAAAAATAATCTAAAAAAAATAGTAACTGCAGGTATGTTTAACTTCTGCTTTTTCATTTTTAGAATTTACTTCTCTTGTTTCTTTTAAAATTTTCACGCCAATTAAAGCTGATGCAGTTATTTTGATCAATATTAAACCATATTTCAATACATGATTTCCAGCATATATCATAAATCTGTATAAATTTGTAAAAAAATTTCAGAATAATACTTGGTTGCTAGTTAATCCTTGAGGATAAAAAGTTGAGCAATATAGGTGTTACTTTAGATGTAGAAACTATTCTATATTACATTTAGCTGTGTTGGAACCCAACTCCAAAATCGAACAAAGTCCAAAATGTTATTTGATGGTTGTGGTCTTGAATTTGATGAATTGACAATCCAGCAAATGAGCAGTAACTAATTGTGGTATTAAAAAGTTTATTAAAAAATGACAAATGATGACCAAACTATAAAATACTTTTGCCATACAGATGAAATTTTTAAAGTTATTTATAAAGCTGATGTGGATTTGGGTCACAAAAGAATAAAATATGTGGAAAAGGAACTAAAATAGAAATATTGTAATGTGAACAAGCTGTATCTTTCTCTCTGTGAACAATGTCATTTGACAAAAAAGGGTAAAAACAAGAGAGTCATTGTTAAATTGATACTTACTAACGCATTCCCAAAACGAGGATAGGTTGACCTCATTGGTATGCAATCAGAGCCTGATCGCAATTATAAATAAATTTTGAACTATCAAGATCATCTTACGAAATTCCTTCTTTTATGCCCACTGAAAACAAAAACTGCTAAAGAAGTTTCTTATAATTTAATGGATATTTTTTGTGTCATAGAAGCTCCCTTTGTTTTGCAGTCCAATAATGGATGTGAATTTTCGAATAAAATCATAAAGAGCTAGCAGGTATGTTTGAAGCAAAATTTGTTTATGGAAAACCCAGACATGGATGGCAGACAAGTCAATGGGCAAAAGGCTTACAAATCGTTAAAAAAAAATTGTTCCTACCATCATTAAATCACCAGAAGCCCATACAAAACTTTGTTTGGTGTTCCATTTACTAACGGAAGTCCTCAGGAATTATGTTTACAGTGGATCTTGACATTGAAGAACATCTCGAAGAGGTTTGGACCGATATATCTGAAAGTAACCGTGAAACTGAAAACTATGATGATGATTCTGAAAACTATAATGTATCCACCTTACAAAAAAGGAAGAAGTTAATTGAAGAGGAACGAGGTGATTGTGCCAAAAAAATAAAAAAGCAAGCAGACAAAATGCTAAAAGGCAGTGACGCTAAATTTCCTCCTGTGAGTGTCTTGTCAGAACATTGTGTTACAGATTCCAAAACTCAACAGCTAAAGAGCTGCACCCAGAAATGTGATAGCTGTGATAATGGACGTGAATGATGATAGCCTATACAAACTCATTATGAAATTGGGAATATTGGAGAAGTTATATTCTAGAAATGAATTCCAATAGACTGATGACAACTTCATATCTGAAAAAGACGTTCCAAACTTCATATATTCCCTTTGAACCACAGTTACCCTGGAATTGGGAAGCTCACAGGGTTTTGTCCACTGCAGTTGTAGAAAGCAGTGTGACAACAAAAGATGCAAGTGCCTGTCTGCTGGTATCAACTGTTAATCAAAGGGCCATCAAAAGTTCAAAGTTCTGCCTGTAAGAATAGGCAACAGTGCATTTTTCGTAATTTTTTCCATCATTTATTATTTTACTATGTTTTCATTTTGTTAACTATAGACATGCTTTTTTCACTGTAAGGTTGTTAAAAAATGCAATATGTATCATTAAAATGATTTTTTAACTCATTTCATGCAGTCAAATAATTAGAGTTAAAAATTATCATTTTCCAACTTTGATCTGGCTCATTTATCCATGACGGGGTGTTTCTTCCATCCACCAAACATGAAATTGTATTTGAATAACTACTGATTTGCCTGATCGAATTGATCAAATTCAAGTACACAAACCCCAAAATAATGTAACATTTCAGACTTGGCGCATTTGTCAGTGATCCATTCACATTGTGAGCATTTGTTTGGGAGTTGGGTTCCAACATCTATATCATTTACTACTAAATTCAAAAAATGTGATTATAGTTATTGTCTGATTTCGGAATTGGGTTCGAACAGCTATAGCATTTACTACTAAATTCAAAGAATGTGATTAGCATACTGAATAAAATGCATATGCATTTAAATTTAATAAACAACTTTTTATTCCATTTTTTTAACTGTGCATATTTGTGTCATTTTCATAGATCTGACTTCCAAAATCATACCAGAATTGCACAGCTCTTGTGCGACTTGTAAAAATGTTTGTGTATCAGTTTAATTTTTAGTGTAACTTTTATTGTAATGGTATGTAAGTATTTTCCTATCTACCATGAAAATTGGTTTAGATCTTGCCAAATTTCTGCCATTCAGTTTTTGTTCCAGCAGATGATTGAAGGAAAGTACCACTTTTTATATAATTAGATAATTAACAAATACAAGTTCCAGATATTATAGCATATCAAAAAAAAAAAAAAAAGAGTTCAAGCTTACATTAATCATTCTATCAGAGGTTTGGTAGGAACAGGTCATTCGTTAGTTAGTTAAATAAACTGGCTGATTGAAGATAAATTGATGCTTTAAAAAAACTAAGGCAAAGATTTTATGAGGGTATTGTGTTGTAGACTTATCTATAATTTGTGTGTGTTTAGCTGTGTGTTAGCATTTATCAAAAATGGTGGAAGGGAAAATATACAAGTAGCTTTATAAGATATAGTTATATATCACTTTAATTTTTAGAGACAAAATTAGGTATTTATTTACTATTATTTTTTTTAAGGGGGCATGACCACAATCTAGTACAATTTAAGATACCTATCTTATTTATTTTCTGCTTAGCTCTTTCTAGCATTAAATAAATCTGCTATGTATTGGCAAGCAACTGAATGTATAGTACCAATAACATCACACACAACTTTGCTTACAATTGTGTACACAATTAATTGCGAATGTCACTGAAACCTTAACCTCAGGTAGGCTTTGCTCTCCTGAACTCTAGAGGCTGTCATGAGTAGTGTTGTTGACAGTGTAACACTGAATGTCAACTACTAGTATGCTTAAATCCTTATGAATATCAGAGCGATGGGTTGTGAGCTCTCTTTTTTAGATGAATTTTAATTTTATTTAAATGATTTTTTGGTACGTACTTCCTGATTATCCACTCTACTAAGAAATGTTGCCAAATCATTGGCAACTTAATGAATTAACCAAAAACATCTGTTTGGCTATTTTTATAGCTAAACAGATTCATATGTAGTAATAAGGGGCATGTTTATACGAAAAGAGATTTTATGAAGGAAAATAGTCTGTATGGCTGATATTTATATTTTTACAGCCAACTCATCAGTAAAATGACATTTAAATATGAATCATATAGTAAATCCGCGTGTACTCAAACATATGTGTGGTGTGCACAGGTTGGCTATTGTTTGTATACACTCAAAAATGGACCACAAACACAGCAGTTCTATTGAATGTTAAAACCAATGGTTCAAATAGACACCCCCCCTTTTTTTAAACTTACAAAGCAAGCTAAATAATTCAATGATTTCTTAATTAATGTTTTTTTTCCCTCTCTTTTGTCGATATATCTGTGGAAGCAAAATTTTGATGTTATTTTTCTAATTGTCTTTTTTAAGTATAAGACAAAAAGGAGAAAACATTTGTATGATATTGAAGTTCGTGTAAAGAAATGAAGTACACAAATTAAGCATATTTAATTTTTTACATTACCGAGTGGAAGCCTGAATCACGAATGTCTTGAAAAAGCTTTATGAGCAAAGAATGCTTCAGATGGCAAATGATGTCTTTTTATGAATACCCAGTTTGGCAATTAATGATTTTAAAGGTGTTTTTAGGTAATCTCTGATACAGAATTAGCATTTAGAAACGTCTAGATGTATCATTTTAATATTTTCTGCTGCTTAACTCTCGTTAACAAACATGGCAGCAAGTGACTCACAAGACCATGAATTTAGTCGGATGAAACTATGAACAGATTGTGTTGCAGGCAGAAATTTTAAGGGCTTTGACAAGAAGGATGCTTTTTTCTGTGATATTGTGTCTGTAGGAAGTTAACAATGAAGACATGGAAGAGTTACTACAGGACTGCGAAGTCGAGCTCAACAAGAAACAAGTAGAACTGTTTTCAGAGAAAATGGAAAGAAGAACCTAGTTTTTTTATCCAAAATTTGTGCAAAGTGAGGTAATGTGAAAATTTTCATATAATGATATTGATGTAATGTAGCAGTAGCAAACTACAGCTTAAGCATTTTTGCTGACAGTGTCGTATCTCATTTTAGAAACATTTTAAAACATAGACAAGTTACATTTGACAAATTTTGATTGAAATGGAGGCCCAGTGATTCTTAAGCAGAGTTGACTGGTGCTAAGTGACAAAGAAAAAATAAAAGAAGATGCCTCAGATGATAACTACCACATGATGTTTCATGGAATGACACTGCTTATATAAACAATAACATCTTTACCTCATCACAATTTCTACTTATGTCATGTACTCTTTTCTATTGCTACGGTAAAACTAAATTATTATTATTATTTTAAATCTGTTTACTGCTGTGTTTGCCTTTTTTCATTTATCTTAGATTCAAAGATTTCCATTTGTTTTGTGTATTGAACTTGTAAGTAAGCAAGTTTTGCTTTATGAACTTGTAATAAGTAATGCAGTAAATTTTAAATTAACAATCATGTGTGATCTTAGATTAGTTTAATCCATTTTACATTAATTCGTATGGGTGAAATATTTTTGGTTTACGAACATTTTGCATGATAAAAACACTTCATGCATGAACTTACTTTGTGAACTGAGATTTTTATTGTATATATATATTGATTTCTGCTATGCGTCTTAATTTGCTGTCTGTAGGAACTATCTAAATTTACTAATACTTTACATTACCTCAGAGTGTATGGGATACAAATGAATGATAGCTGCGTAAATAGGAAATTTTAGGTTAAAGGAACTTAGTGTATTAAATACTTTGAAAGTTATTAATCTGATCTCAATTAAAAAATTCCTTAAATGTGTAATTCATGAAAAAATTTGATGTATTCATAACAGGAAAATTCAGTATGGCCTTTATGGTAAATTTATGAAGCACACAGGGTAAAACTCTTTATTAAGCAAACTTTAAGTAAATCCCACTTCATAAAAATATTGAAGTAAACATAACTTGATAAGTAGGCTCCAAAATCAGTTGTTCCGAATTTCCATCATTCCGCATTTTCTTTAATGAATCTTTCTTCTTCCCATTGTGGTTGTGCTTATTTGTGAAGATACATTGAAATAAAGAGCTATTTTGTAAAACATGCAGATAAAATTGTGTAACTCCCATTTGTTTTTTAAGTTAGGTGTATTATAAATGTATGTAAATATTATAATATAGCCTGTACTGTTTTATCATTTACTACCATAAAATAAATATAGATCTGTTATAAAAAGTTAAAAATTCACTGGTTATTATTTATAGATTTCTCAGAATGCCACTGGCGGAGAGAGAAATGTAACAAATGTAAAGATAAACCAAAAATGAACTACAATACAAATTTCATTACGGTGCAAAGTCTGAAATCCAGATGTGTCAGGACATCAGTGATTCAAAAAAAATTTTTGACATCACTGTGCGAGTCATTTTTCAAGTTGTCGTGTTGATAATCAAGCTGTGATGAAAGCAAAAAGTAAGAAATAGTGATTTGCCAGGTTGGTGTCGGGTATATCAGGTATTCAGTAGACATAAAATCAATGATGTTTCGATGTAGAACATTTTGGTTTGAGAAGTATACCAAGCAAAATGGCTGCTATGCGGCCAAATTATTGATCATATAGATTTACACTTATAAATGATTTCTTCAATATGGAGTTATTTTATTTAGTGCCTAAGTGAAATTAAGAATCAGGATTCTCCGCAAGTTTTATTATGAAAAGATATCAAATGCGCATGTGTAAATCATATAAAAAAGGGGTTGCTGTTTGTCTTGAGGTTCAAATTTTAGATCATTCCAATTAATTGACATTCGGAGTTTGTAATATTCGGAATTTCAAAAAAATTTTACAACCACCTTCTGTAATGAGGTTAATTTAGGTGTTGTGAGTATTTACTTAAATTGTGACATGGGATTCTTACCACTCTGCCTAAACTCTCTCAGAATTCTTAAATTTCATTTCTTAGAAGTATATACTTCAACTGCAACATTCAGGCTTTATTAGAAACTGAAATGCTGGTATAAAATCTCCATCAAATGATGCTGTTGAATCAGAATTACAGGAAGGTTACAAAAAAGGGAATGTTATAGAGGCTGTTAACACACTGCATATTTCTGCAGAATGATTCGACAATATTAGTGCTAAATTGTTTTCTTTGATTACTGCTTTACAGAAAGCTGTCTAATTCCCCAAAATGTAAATTGTTGCTAGCTTTACTAACAGATTATTTTTCTTAAAGTATGTTGTAGTTACTAAGGTTTCTAGAACATATTTCACTGAATGATTTTCTTTGAGCCTTGATAAAGATTTTGGTTTAAAAGCTTAAATGAGCTCAAATGTTAATAAATTTAATATTTTTATTAGTGACAGGAAACACACACTAAGTGTTTCCTGTCATTAACTTTGTTTGTATTTTTACTCTAAAATTTATCAGAAATTAAAATCTTATTATATTGATATCTTTTTCTTTCTCCGAACTGAAGACAGTGAGGTTTGACACATGTTCTCGGTAAATGTGCATGATAATGTAATCAATGTCGAATAGATCTTAAAAGGTATCTGTCAGAGAGATAGACTGAGTTTTACACATGCAGTTATTTCCATTATATAATGCAGCTAATCAACATCAAGAAAAGACACTACGTTCACGATGCTTCTGCAGCTGATTAAAAACTAGTCAGTTATAGGCAATAATATCTATGATATATTGTAACAACTTTCTGACGTGCAATATGTTTTAGATAATAACATAAATCAGTGTTAGAAACTTAAGTAATACCATAATATAATATAAAATTTCCCACCTTCTATGAAGCTCGAGGACAAATAGCCCTCTTATTGACAACAGTTAGACTGTCAGTCCAATAATTGTCAAATTTCAGTTTTCTGCTTCTCACTAAGTTCATAAAATCTGTTAGTGGATGCAAGATGACTGGGCTTCAAAAACTATGGGGGCAACAGAGTGGTTACTTTTCAATAAGTAGCGAGGAGAAAAATTGGAAAGAAAATCACTGATTATTTTGAACAAAATAATTATGCAAATTTTGTGTTATATTTGTTGTGTAAATATGCAATTTTTTTTATTATTATTATTATTTTTATTTTGTTATAGTATATATTTCTATTTTGTTTGCCAAGAATGCCTCTTTGAAATATTCCACCCTATTTAATTTAGATAAATGGACTCTGCTTTATATGTATTTTAACTCAATAACAAGAAAACAGTTAACAGTAAAAGTCTTTTTTAATTCAAATAATTTTATTCTTTTAAATTTAAAATTTTAATCTGTAATGCTAAATAACTATGTGTTATGTGACTATTGTTGCTGAATTGTAATGTTTGATTCTTTCCTTTATAGCTGAGTAAGAAATGGATGAGACTGTTGTAGTAGAGGAAAGTAAGTTGGTTATTTTGATGAATATATCATTAAAATTCTGTGGAATATTCGAAACTGAATGGCATGTATTCTGGGGTGGAAAAAGTATTTTTTGTCATCTTTGTAAAATGTTTTTATGTTGTAGTTGTTGCTTATCCTTATTTGTCGGGCATATAGTCAGCCCAAGTCGTTGGCAACCACCTTGAGCACCCTACACACGTGACAGTGTGATTTGGCTCAGTTCCGCTTCCCCCCCAGTTTTGATGGAGAGCACCCTGGGGGGGGCCGAATCCGAGTGTCTCCCACCCCTCTCCCTTTTGAGGACTTTCGGCTCGCCGCTATGCTATTAAAAAAAAAATTAACATTTTTATCTCCAGTGTGTGAGACTGTGTATCAGAAATTCTAAAGATATGCTCATTTTAAAATTGTTTTGTGATATTGCTCTTGAACTGAATTTTATGGTTTAAGTACGAAGAACATGATATTTAATAAATAAAGGTAACACACAAAAATGTTTAAAAAAATGCCCCTTTGGATGTAATTTAAAATCTGAAGCTTTTCAGATTTTTCTTAAAAATTTTATTTATTTATTTTCTGTTTGTGCTACTGATGATGTATGAAATATCAAAATTTGAGTAGCGTAAGGAAGGTTACATGTTTATTTTTTTTTAACATTATTGTGCATAATGGTGTTAAAAATGAGAATGGTAGACTTGTAATAATGTCAAAAATAAAAGTGAAAATGAAAGTGGTACCATTTGTTTATAAGTTCACAGTTGTGCACAGTGTATGTGCACATGTGGTTTTTATTTTAAATTTCATTAATTTTTAGTTGTTAAATTTAACATAAGATGCTTTAATACCTGAGACTTAAGATCCCTGTGAAATAGCATATATGTGCATACTTATATATATATTCAGTCTGATTCAAGAAAATTACCATTTTATAATTCAAATTGAAAAAGTACATAAGCAGTCCATGGAAAATCCCTCCCCCAAGAACATGCATTACCCATCAACTTCTAGATGATGCAAGGTTCAGTTCAATGTTATTTTTTTACTCCTCTTAGTGTCTTATTACTAAATGTCATTCTTCTGGAAACTTTGAATTTTTATATGTATTAAAGGCTTAAATTAAGCTCACAGAATGGCTTACCAATTTTATAAAACAGAAAGTTTGCTAGAGTGTTTAAATGCGATTATGTTGTTGTTCTAATCACTATTAAATTTATCTATGAGAAGCCACATTTACCGCAATCATACTTTAGCAATTTTTCACTTTTTTTTTTAGTAATTTTCAATCATACTTTAGTAATGTTTGCACATTTTTTAGTAATTTTCAATCATAGTAATTTTTCACATTTTTTTTAAAAGTAATTTTCAATCATACTTTAGTAATTTTTAGAGGCAAAGTAAATATATCCCATTTTAAGTAAACAAATTAACACTGTCCCTATACTTTTATATTCAACATAATTAACTGCACTAAATTATATCATAACTATTAAAATAATACCATACTTTGTAATCAATACTTTATATATTCAAGTTTTTCTGTGAAATCATTTAATAGTGCCTTTTAAATAAATAACAGATAACACTGAAATAATGCATTAAGGGTCAAGAGTCTTATATATATTGTTACAAATTTTGTACATATACAGATAATTTTAATGAAATTATATATGAAATTGTTGTATTTCTTTTATATAATCTAAAGGGAAGATGCTTATGTGCACATGAAAATCTCGAGGGTGGATGCCCTGCCAGAGAAATTAAACTACAGAGGAGTATTGAGTAAATGGTTATCTCACTAAACTGGCAAGATTAGCCAAGCTGGCAACGGTTTTGGTGATGAATTTTCGTCGCCAAACTTGCAACCATTTTGTGATATCTTGATCTGGTTCTTGTATCTCCATAATAAGTATTGTAATTGGGTAATTGTAATTGGTCACTGTATTAGCTGTAACCTTATCTGGCCCTCATATGCCTTCCAGTAATTTCAAGAAGCAGAAACAACTAGAAATATCTTGGAAGCCAGGTGAAAACTAGGTAAGGTTGGAGAGGGCATCTGCCATCAGTTGGTGTTGAGAGTTGCTAGTTCACAGCGACTTCGAAGTATCGAGAGCTTCACCTTTTAGATGCGCTTTGCATTGCATTGTGCTTAATGTTCTTAGTAGTTTGAAGTGTAACTAGTAATTGTACTCTGTGATGCACCTGTACAAGTATTTCTGTGGAAAGTTCCAGAACTCTGAAGTGTTTCTATTGATGAAGAAAATTTAATTAACCTATCATCAGACCCGTGTGCATTCAGTCTATTATGAATCCGTATGCAAGCAACGATATATATATCTTAGTTTTTCTTGCTTTTCACAAAGTAAAATCGACAATATATTTTCCAAAATCTACTATATTATTTAATTTATGTTCTATCTAGAAAACTGTGATATCTGTAAGTTTTTTTGAGCCTAAAAGATTATTTTTATTATTGTTGAGTTTTCTGAAGCTGCTTTTACCCTCATAATATCCGTTAGTAATGTTAAAAATATTTTGAACACAGTTTCCAATTTCAGATATGTTTGAACTAAACTGTCTTTCTGAATTATCTTTAAAAGATCGTAGTTTGGTTTAGCGGCCAAAAGCATTAAAATAGCATTGTTTTTAAAACTAGATATTTCTGGTGGAGTATCTGCAGCATTTGTATCATTTGAGTATTTAAATGCTAAATTAGAAGCTGGTCCTGTACCTAAGCATCCCTTTCCTTAGGTAGATACTGCATGTGAGTTTTATCAAACTCAACTTAACCTAGCATTTAAAGCAAATCCAGTGATATTAAATTTTCACCAAGTAGAATCCCAAAGTCAAAAATTATCTTGTATGACTTTTAATATCTTCATTTTAGTTATCTATTATTCTGTTGTTCCTAAATATCTATCATTCCTTGATTTCTATTGTGAGAACATATTGTTCTCTCTGATTATCTGCATACAATGCCAAATTGTTCTAGAAAAACAACAATGCTAATGCCAAATTTGTGCAGTTACCTGGTTTTTACTTCCTTGTACCGAGCAAAGGATGTATTGTAATCATGGAAAATTTTGGATATCATATTTGAACCATTTTAACCACTTCTGAAGGCCATTTTAATAATGTTTTTGCACAACATCTATACGTATGGACAGAATAAAGGCCTCTTTTTGCCAAAACTGGAAATAAAATGTTTCTAAAATGGATTCAAAAGCTGTTCTAACATAGTGAATAGTAAAGCGATTTCTAGCGAATGCATAGGTGCTTTCACAATTTTTCCTGTGTGCAAAGTAAATACAAGTCATTTTTTCCTAGAAAATTCTCCAAGAAGGTATCTTTCCTCTTAAGCTGATAGCCCATGCATGCTTTGTTGCAATCAAGTAATCAAATCAAGATGCAAGAGAATCACGCCGACGGGGAAAACAGAACAGGCAAATTGACAACCTTGTATTCGATGTAAATTTTGTAAAATCCCAATCGATTTCGAGGGCAAAACGGGTCCCTCTTCGTCAGGAGCAAAAAATTCTGCAAATCGAGAAAGCGAATGTCGATCATATTTATACCCTACAGGCAACCAATGTAGGGAGCCGATAGCGCCATCTGTCGGCAGAAATAGTAACAAAAAATGAAGGGTTAAGTTAGTAGAATTTTAAAGGCATTAGGCAAGACTGGATTGGAATTAAAGTTTACTATTAGGGAATAGGATTTTCTTGAAGCTTCTCACATTCACAAAAATTTATCCTGATTAGTCAATGACTTTAATTCCAATACAGTCTTGCCTAATGCTTTTAAAATTCTACTAACTTAACCCTTCATTTTTTGTTACTATTTCTGCCGACAGATGGCGCTATCGGCTCCCTACATTGGTTGCCTGTAGGGTATAAATATGATCGACATTCGCTTTCTCGATTTGCAGAATTTTTTGCTACTGATGAAGGGGGGACCCGTTTTGCCATCGAAATCGATTGGGATTTTACAAAATTTACGTCGTTGTCAATTTGCCTGTTCTATAAACCAAGCCATCTTTAAAAGATTTGATCTTGCTCTAGCAACCGAAGTTATTGAAATAACAAGTTTCTTCAAACTAAATATTCTGTAGAATATCAGCAACATTTATAACATTTGAGTGTTTTAAGTGCTAAGCTGTTGTCTTAAAAGTCCTAAATACAAACTTATTAATTTTTCATCAGCTAGAAAATGGAAACTCGAAGCTATCTCTTTTAATTTTTCATATCACCATTGTAATTATGCGATTGATTTTTCTAATGTAAAAAAAATAATTCTTCCATCAACTGATTCTTGACATTCTGATTATTAAATTTTCTTTTTTTACTCCTTTTGATATTCTGTTGATATATTCATTTTTAAAACTAAATTTTCTCAAAATCGTCTTTTCTCATTTGATGTAAAAAAGAGGTAATTCTTAATTCAGTATGAAAAAACATACAAGAGATATTTCCCTATGGAGAGGAATATTTTGTTGATAAGTCTATCTAATGGAAACTAGCTCGTTTTAATTTGCACATGGGCAAAACAATGAAAAAGCCTCCTGCAGCCAATGCATTCATTTGGATTCAATATTATGTTAATCCTTGTATTAAGCATGCAACTTTATGCATAGTTAAAATTTTTGTAAATTTTTTTTATATTTTCTGTTTATTGCAGTGTTAAACTCCACACGTAAAATTTGTAATTGATTTGCTTAAAGAGGTTATTAATTTCAGCCCATTTCAATTATATAACATTTGATACCTTATATAAATTTAAGGCATTTATGTAAATAATAATGATATTGATGTGAAAATTATATAAAATATGTGATAGCAACTTTTCTGTCTTGTTTTAAATATTAAATTATTATTAATTAATTAAGCTCTCGATTTGATTTGGTTAATTAAGTTAATGCACATGAGTATGTAAAGTGCTGATAATGAAGCACCCTTTTTATTGTTTTTATGATATTTTAAAGTGGTGTTTTGTAATACATTTGAAAATTGAAAGTTAACAACTGTAATTTATTTTTTAAGTGTATTTCTAAGATTTTGCTTGCCATTTGGTGCTTCTCTTGGCTGTTCACCTGAGGCAAGCACCTGAGGATACTGATTGTGTATTCTAAGAACTATGTTGTACGGCTCTGTAAAAAATGCTGTAATTTTAGAAATTGTAAGTAATTTACTTGTCCACTGTGTATATTTTTAATTTCCGTAGACATTGTCAGAGGAAAAGATTTCTTAGAATTTGTTAGAAAATGCATAAATTCTAGTATGAAAGTTAGGTTTAGAATAATACAGTTATGATTTCACTTTATTCCTGTTTCTAATAATATTTTTTTAAATTGTATTATTATTATTGACTAAAGCATTATGCAAGAACATGCTAATGCATTAATGAGCGTTATGTAAAAATCACAACGGGATTAATTTTGAAATGACACAGTTCAGAGAGATTTATTATAAACATATTATTATTTTTTAGGATTGAAACAGGGAAATTAACCAAACTTATAGGAGATGTAACAAATTGTTGTCAATAAAAGTTAGGATTCTATTTTACATATCTTTTTATATTTAATCATTTAGGATGCGAGAAAAGACAGTCATGGCTGAGATTGTGCATGGTACTGCCATGTAGAATGTGTAATTGCATAGTTGCAGTGAGCTACAGCTTTATGACTATTGTGACTCTAATAAAGTGTGACTAAATTAAATATAGTGTGACTTTGTGAAACTTTATTTCTGAGCAAAGCAATTCTTTAAAAGCATATTCTGATAAATATCTGGTATTTTGGGTGCAATCTCCACCCATTCTTTGTCATATTTTTGTATCATTTCTACATCTTAAGACGAATACAGTCGATGAAATAGAGAAGAAAGTGATGAGACCTTAGCTTAAAACATGCAAAGTAGGAAAGTGCAGCACATTCAGAAGAAAGCCTGGAGAGAGTAAAAAAAAATATAGTTCCCAAAAAGTTTTGATTTCAAATGAAATCTTATTCGCGGATTGACTAGAATGTATCTGAATTAGCAGCATTATGTAAGATTGTATATATGGTATGAATTAATTTGAAATGACACTATTAGATGTGTTATTAGCAGTTACTATTTTAGGAAAATTTCAGAAGGGGAAATATGAAAATTAAAATAAAGTATTGCCAATTAAAGTTAGAAGTTTCCTTTACATATTTTTTATTCCATATATGTAAAAAGTCTAACTGCTCTTTTATATGTTTTTTCATGACTTAAATTATTTTCCTAATATCATTTAAATTCATATAATATTATATTTCTTTGCTTATACCTTGAAAATAGTTTATAATTTGTATTTTATAAATCTGTTTAATACATATGTGATTATAATACTTGTACTTGAAACTTCATTTTGTTCATTCTCCATTCATATTCTTTTAAGGTATGACAAACATGGATGAAAACAGTGAAACTTGTGAAAATCAATTACTTACTTACATACAGAATATTTTAAAGTACCAGATTATTCCAATGGATTTCATGACTCTAAGAGATCTAGTGAAAGAGGCGCCAAAAAATCTCAGTCTGTTTAATTATATTGAAGAAAAATATCCTGGCTTAGAATTTTTAGAGTTTCTGAAGAAGTATCCAGATATTTTCACTGTGAACCCTGACCGAACTATCACATACACTGGTCCTAGTTACTGCATTCAGTCAGTTGGTAATGCTATGAAGAATTCTGCTATAATAGGTGATGAAGTAGATGGCTATGATAGAAAAGAATATATATCTGACTCTGATTCTGATTCATACAAAAGTGACACAGAAGATGTTAGTTTGCTGAATAAGGATAATAATCAAGATT
>KK113564.1:40795-80755 GCA_000611955.2 Stegodyphus mimosarum | reverse complement strand
TGAACGTCCACAGCGAGTAATTGAAACATCATCCTCATCTTTTTCAGACTCATCTGTCGACTTTTTCTCTTCAGAAATAGTGCAGACTAGTGACTCGGATCATAGTTCGAGTCTAAGTTCAGACAGTTCTTCGGAAAATTAATAATTTTGCTGTGAGGTAATAATTGCCAAATTTACTGATGTTTATGCATAGAATTGCATCTTTGCTACATCTAAATGTTTTCAAGTTCATGTATTGCTTCTGGAAAATTTTTCCAAATTTTATTGTATTCAATAACCAGTGTAAATCCTTGCTTTCTGTTTGAAAACAATACATTTAATTTCCTTAACAGTGAAATACGCTAGTCAAATCGTGCATGTAATTCGATGCGTAAATGTATATTATGGTTGTGTTAAATGATATGTATATTAAGCTAACTTACTAACTATTCCTTAAATAATAGTATGTGAAAAATAAAATAAATCAATAATGTTCTCCATTCTTTCTCTTTTTCTTTTTTTTTTTAAATCTTACTTGATACCTTCAAAAGTGTGTATGAAGAGATGCAGTAAAATGAGGGTACTTTTCCTCAACAAAAATGATTGCATTCAAAATCAGCTTTTAAATAATACTTTTATTGAAAACATGTTTGAGATGCTGCTCTATAAAAACTTAAAATTAAAAATTCCGAATTTATTAATTTCTCAGTATAATAATTAATAATTCAGTAAGTTAATAATTAATCAATGGAATGGAATGAACTTATTCAATGAATGAAATGAAATAAATTCCTTCCAGAATTTCTCTGGTTTGAAGAAAGCACTATGTAAGTTTTAATTGTTTCAGTGAGATAAATTAACTTCTTTTTTAAACGGATACCTGCTGTTGTTAATACCCATCCAAGCCTGTCAAATTCTTTCTTGTTTTGAAATGTATCATATGTGACACAAATAATATTTTTAACAAAAGTTCAAGAGCTAAGGAAGTTTGGGACCTAGTGAACTTGTGAAGAGATCAAGATCATCATATCATGATCAAACCCAAATTTAAGCAACTAATGCTCAAATTAAAATCGTCATTTCAAGTAGAAATTTCATTAGCTTCAATAAGGCAAAAATATTGTGAATGATTCTACTTTATTTAACAACTTTCGTCTATTTTCGTAAATATTAATGAATCATTTTGTAAGGTTGAAAAAAACATTTTTATTTTTTGAAAAAGTATTTACAATTAAAAAAATATCTTTATTCTATGATTTTCAGTGTTTTTACTCCAATTTTTTTCATTGTTTTTATTAGAATGTTCTTCATAACATTAAGGATTGATTTTGCATATAATGAATTACCTTCTGAGGGAAAAAATAAAAAGCCTAATTATATATAAGAAATCTCTAAAAAAATTATTTTAATTGCATTTTCAATTCTGATGGTACTTTTTAAAAATATCTTGAAAAACCCATTCTAATTTCGATTAAGAATTCCCTCTTTCCCATAATAATAGTAGCAGTTGATGAATTTAATTTGTGCCATAATAATAGCTAAAGAAAATAAATAGAGTGTGCAGTGTTTATTATCAAAAAACTAGATTAAACCAAAATTAAAAATATTGCTCTTAATTTTTATTTTGAGTATTCAGACAGCTTCTATATTTTTCAGTAATTTTGTTATTGCATTTTAAACTTGTAGGTAGGAACCCTTGGTTGTGAACCTTTGCTTTCCCTATATGCGTGAACTTGAAATTATTGGAGCCATCGTTCTTCATTCAGCCACTATTCAGCATAACTTGTTGAAGAGACAGAAGCTTATTATCCAGAATTTGAGGAGAAATATTATCAAAGGCTATGTTTACTGCTGCTGTGATGCCTCTTCTAAAAAGAATATGTCAAAGTTTTTCACCATAATCTTTGCATTTATGCCTACAGTTTTCCTTTTTCAAAGAATCAATATTAGCCTAAGATTCACCTCGACAGTTATTTTCAGAAACACATTCTTGAAGTGGTCATTCTGTTACACTTAAAATGTTTTGCAGCTAACGTAACTACACCTTTCTGCAATCTTTTTCTTTTGATTCATCAAGAATTGGACAATTGTATCTCGATCTTTGCTTGAAAACCCTCTTTTTTTTTCATCTTATTTTTATGGTGGGTTGATATTTAACTGATTGATATAAAACAATTTATTTCGATCAAGGAATGAAATTAGAAAAGTAGTTGTAATTCATAATAATTAGGTTAACCTAAAAATTGAAAGATTTGTCAAAACAAATGGCAGATGTCATGAAACATTAATTTTGATAGAAGGCTTCCCAATTTTGCCCTGCAACATAGTTGCATTTGCCAATAATTCCCTTTAAATATTCACTTGCTGCTATTATTATAAGACAGAGGGAGTATATGATAATAAACATGCAGTAAAAATATTAAATAATTGAGTCCATGTCTGTGAAAGCTTAAGGACTTTGAACAAAAAAATTTCAAACCGAGAAATGTAAACTCTTAAAATAGTCATTAAAATGTTTCTAATTTTTTAAATAGTGATGGTGCTGAATTTCAATATAGATATATATACTATATCTAAAATTAAACTTGTTACTAACTACTTGTTGATGGTGAATATAAATTACAGGCTTTTATTTGAAATCTTGACCAGAAATATTGCAAGAAAAAGTCATAAAATGTAAGTAGAATTTTTCTTTACCTGTTTTTGTTTTGTAAAAAATTCAGAATAATTTTAATATAAAAATTAATTATAATATTTTTGGTAAAACACTTATAGTCAGTATTAATAGTATTAATTAGTTGTCTACTTCATTTTTGTTTTCAAAATGCATAATTTGAAATTTGAACAGATAGAAACTTTTTAATTTAAAACTGCCCAGCAGCATACATGATTTCATCTTTTTTTACTTGTTCAAAAATGAAATGATTCGATTCAATTTTCGCTTTTGCAAAATTTTTGCTCCTGATGAAGGGGGACCATTTTGCCCTCGAAATCGATTGGGATGTTACAAAATCTACGTCGAATACAAGGTTGTCGATTTGTCGGTTTTATTTTTCATGTCGGCGTGTTTCTCTTGCGTCTCTACATTGGTTTTATTATTCAAATAGCATAGCATTTTTACAAAAAGGTGATTCTCTTCGTCAGTTTTCCACTTGAAAGAGCATAGAGAGAGGGTATCTGTGGGAAGGAGTTATCTTTGATTCACTCACACCTTTTTGTGACTGTATCACTCTTAATAGGAACCACGAGAGTAAATCAAATAAAACAAATGGGAATAATAATAATAATATAATAATAAATAGTAACCAAAACTAATTAATAATAATGTAATAAAAAATAATAACCCAAAAAAATCTGAAATCTTTCAGATTTTATATTACGCCCAAAGGGGCGTTTTTTTTTAACGTTTTGTGTGTTACCTTTATTTATTAAATATCATGTCCTTCGCACTTAAACCATAAAATTCGGTTCAACAGCAATATCGCAGAATAATTTAAAATGAGTTTATCTTTAGAATTTCCGATTCACTGTATCGCGCGCTGGAAATAATTTTTCGTACAGTGTTGCCGTTGCTCGCTTTGAAATCGTTGAGTTTCTTAATCACGAACTCATAAATGCTTTACAAAATATCAAATAGATAATAAAACAAATTCCAAATTTGGACTTCGAGATGCCCATATTGAGGTGGAAACGTACGTTATTCAAAATTGGATGGCTCTAGGTACCCTTATTTTATCACTGCGAGAAACATATATTCATTTATGCAAATTCTTCATTATTTAATTGCTTTAAATATAATACAATGCCAAAGCGAAATTAATAGCTCGTCTGGACAAATTGCCGGTTTGGGGACAAATTGCCCGCCAAATAATTAATATTGACAGTATGAACCAAATCTGGCCAAAAAAGGTTCAACAACAATAGAAAACTATG
Source organism: Stegodyphus mimosarum (assembly GCA_000611955.2). Lineage (NCBI taxonomy): Eukaryota > Metazoa > Arthropoda > Arachnida > Araneae > Eresidae > Stegodyphus > Stegodyphus mimosarum. The sequence goes on along the minus strand of KK113564.1, from coordinate 76,843 downwards.
CAACAGAGTTTGAAAATACACTGGTGTGCAAAATTAAGGACGAGACGGTTTTTTCAATATAACTTTGTACAAAAGCTTTCCAAATCAACACATTTAATACCGTAAGATCCTCAATACGTAAGGACATGAGTAACGTAAGCAACACTTACTAAAAGAGAAATCAGAGGGATAAAAAGAAGCTTTATTGAAAAAGTAGCATGGAGCGCAATGCGACTGAAGGCCGAAACATCCCTGTGATGGGTATCCAGCAAGAAACATCCGGTCTTTAATTGGAGATATGATCTCCCCTGACTGCTAGGCAGGTTTCACATCATTTGTGCATGCTGGATATGTGGTTGTCAATGAGCTGTTGAGACACTGCTGCTCGCTCCTCTTGTAGCACCCATCGCAGTTTCGGAATCGTTACTGGCGATAAGTTACGTGCTGCCACGGGTCTCCCTAGTAAGTTCCGTACATGCTTGACGGGATTTAGATCCAGAGACCTTGCCGACCAATCCATGTGTTCAATATCTTCACTCTCCAACAGCTCTTCGACAGTAACTGTGTGATGAGGTGGAGCGTTGTCGTCCATGAAGAGGAACTGAGGACCCATAGCCCTTGTGAAAAGACGCATGTAAGGAAGAAGAACCTCGTTACAATAGCAGTCCCAGGTGACGAACCTCCTTGGGAGATATGAAGGTCGGTCCGGCTACCAAGCATTATGTCTGCTCGAACGAGAACTCCGCGACCTCCAAAACAGTCCCTTTTGATGATGTTGAAGGGGTTATTGCGTGTTCCCCGCTCTGTCCAGATGTGTATGTGTCTAGAATCGCAACTCAGACTAAATCTGCTCTCATCTGTAAAGAGTACTCGTCCCCATTCATTGTCTCTCCAATTCCGGTGTTCCCGGCACCACAGAGAACGCCTTCTCCGATGGGCAGGCGTTAGAGGTACACACCGTACAGGGCGTCGTGCAAACAGACCACCACCGTGCAGTCTTCTGGCCACGGTAAAACGCGATATCGGTCGTCCAGTCGCCTGTGTCGTGTGTCTAGCGATTTCTCCCGCTGTCTGCCGCCTGTTTCTTCTGGCCTGTAAGGCAATATACCGGTCATCTGCGGGTGTGGTTCCTCGTGGACGACCACTACTAAACCCCCGGATAGCTGTTCCTGTAGTTTGAAATTGTCTCCAAAGTCGTGAAACGATGCTGTGAGCAATTCCGAACTCTGCAGCCACACTTGTCACACTGCGGCCTTCCTCCAACTTCCCAATGATTCGACCTCGGGTTAAAGCATCCAGATGTCGTCTAACAGATTGATTATTCGCCATTTCTCGCTGAGGCAGCAACTCGGTGTGATTTTAACTGCTATACTGTGTGCAATCTCTTTGCCCGAAATGCTGATCTTATACCGACAACATGCTTTATACTACTCAGACACTCCCCCATTACGTCTACCTGCATATCTGCGCATGTGCTACCGTACATCACCTTACTTAATCTCCTGATTGGTCTTTCTGTCCGCTCTGCCTCTTCGTTCAGCTGATATGCTAATTTTTCGACTTCGTCCTTAATTTTTGCACACCAGTGTAGATTGCAAGTTATTGGGTGAAAGCATTAATTAAGTGAAACTTGGGAAAACATGAATGAAACTTCAGATTTAATCGTATATAATATATGCGAAATATACACTGCTCGACATTGAAAATGCAACACCAAGAAGGAGTGGTCAGAAAGTGATGAAATCTGGAAAAAAGACAGAGACAACAAGCTGCAATAAGTGATCTTTATTTCAAAATGATAGTCAGAATACAGAGTGGAACGGCGTCGGCTCAGTAGAATAAGCGATAAGCGACGGAGGACCTGGGCACTGCCCCTTTACCATTTGGGTTAATCAGTACAGCACCACGTCCACCTTTATCTAGAGTTGCCTATACATTGGCAATTCCATTATACAATGTAGAGTTACAATTGGCACGTTGTGCCTTGCTTTAGCAAAGACCGTTTACGTTATATACCTGGTTACACTTAAACACTTGCATTTGATTATACAAGTCCTGGTTATACATTATAGATTATATACATCTGTGCCTTGGTCCGGTTGAACATATGACGCATTACATTACCTTCATACACGAAACAATAGTATACAACATAAATGAGATACAACTCGATATACTACTTATCAAACCATTTGCTTATATATTGTATCTAAATAGTTAAACGTTTACTGATTAAACGCATTAAGTTAAACACGGAAGAGTTAGTTTTGCTCAGGTGAAACATTATAAGAGATTAATTATACACAAGATAAACTTTATACACAGGGTGCGCATTGAATTGTCATCTGCACCATTTTATACATATTGCAATTATACAGGTTGCATCCATTGTATATTGCGATACATGATTTAATACATTACATTATGTACTACGCATCAAATTAATAAGACGAACTCCTTACCTTATCATTACATTAACTTCACATCAATTAGTACTGACTACATTACATATTACATTATATACTACATTCAAATTAATAAGACGAATAACGCCTTACTTTAGGATTACATTAACTTCGTAACAAGGGGTACATATTACATTATACGAGTATATAACGATACGTGATTTGCACATTGCGTTAATACTGCATATCAAATTTATACCTTACCCTAACATTACATTAAAATTCTTTCCTAATAGATTATAATAGGGTTATTTTGCACAAGATACGCATTAGATACAGGATACGTATTAAATTATCACAGGATACGCGTTATATTATCATTATGCACTGGATGCGCATTACATTACATACGGGGAAATTAATGACACATAGGAACATTATACGCAATAGGGGGGTTATAAGCATGGTACGTGTTAAATTATACACGGGAAAATTAGTTATACACAGGTAAAACATTATACAGGATAAATTATACACATCGTAAGCTTACACACAGGGTGCGTATTGAATTATCATCTGCACCATGCCAATTGTACCCGTTTCTCGATACACTGCCTACATCGTTATACATAACACTATTATACAGTTTGCATTCACATTGTTTCAGTTGGGCTTTTGCATTGTGTCATGTTGCTTATTAATCAGTACATACTACATTACGTATTACATATTACATTATACATTGATACTTATTACACTGTTACGATTACATTATATATTACAATATATATTACGATACATGATTTACACATTAGATTATGTACTACACATCAAATTAACCAGATAGTGCATACATCGTTTATCAGTACATATTACATTATATATTGCGATACATGGTTTTACACATTACATTATATTCTACACATCAGATTGACAAAACGAAATAACACCTTACCTTAACATTACATTAACTTCGCACCTACTTATTACATTAGTTTTCTTTCCTAATATGCCGTATACTGGTAACAGATACATTATCATCAGATTGTAAGAATGTTATCTTGCACTGGGTACGCGTTAAGCACTGGATGCGCATTCAATTATACACCGGGAAAGTAGTGATACATAGAAAAACATTATGCACAGAAGGGGCTATATACATGATGCGTGTTACGTTGTACGCAGGAGAGTTTGTTATACACAGGTGAAACATTATGCAGGATAAATTATACTGAATAACCTAGACGAATCTGCATATTACATTACTCCTTATACTTATACCAGTGAGGTTTACAATACCATTCTGTACCGAACTTATTTACACTTAACATTGCTTTATCATTGCATTATCATATTTACCGTGTACATTGGCTTTCCTAATATACTTAGAATACTTTTGCAATTACAATTAACATATTACTGTGGGATTTTACATCTGTGCCATAATTTACATTACGCGCGTTATCTCCGTAATTTACATTACGCACGTTAGATTATGTCGCGCTATATGCATATGATTGTATTAGTACGCGTAGTATATGAACTGTCCTGCACTGCGTAATTTGCCAGTATTGATATATTGCTGTTCTGTTGAAGGCAGTTTTACGCGCTGTAAAGTGCATAGTTATATGCGCGATTACTGATCTTAGTGCGCGATGTTCATTACTGACTCAATTCGTTTGCAATATTTACAGTTTCAGTTTATGAGCTGCTCGTGGCACATCATGCTAATAGTTAAATACATATGGAGTTTGTTTGACATCGTTTTTAATTTACGTGATATATGGCACATGGTAAATGGTGTTGCACACTCCACCTCGTATTTGCATATCATACCTTAGCATGTTTGCTTTAAAATAGTCATACGTCTGTGCCCAAGTTCATGAGTTTATCAACTATCTTGTTGATTTTTCGGGCAGTACGTTTGTCTTTAACTATAAATCTGCAGAAAGCTTGCGTGTTTGTAGTTCGAATTGGCAAATGCAGATCTGCTGTAAGTGGGCATTGGGCAACGTAATGATCTGAGGTGCCTATCTCACCACAGATACGTTGTGCGTTTTGTGCAATCCCGTGTTTTTCATAGCACACGGGAAAAGGACGATCTCCGGTAATGTAACGAACCATTTGCGCATGTACTATGAGACGGTCTGAGGCTACCATAGGAACGTGATAGTGGGCACGGCGTCCTGTCTCACCAGTATCCCATTCCTCCTGCCAAAGGGATTTTGCTTTGTGTTTCAGACTTTTCTTTAAATATGATACTGGCCATGGGATGGTGATATGTTCCGCATTGATGTTTCGTGAGGCCTCCTTTGTAAGTTGATCTGCTTGCTCGTTCCCCTTGTTACCGACGTGGGCCTTGGTCCATTCTATCCTGGTGTTCAGATGGCTGTGGTCGCGCAGATGTGTCTGAATCTCTGCGATCAGTGGGAAGCTGTGCATAGGGTTCAGAATTGCATACAGCGAGGACAGGCTATCTGTTATAATGAAGTTGTCTCTTTGCCGCTGTTGGATTATCGTAAGTAAAGCTTGTTTGATGGCATATGCAAAGCTTGTTTGAAGGCAAGTAAAGCTTGTTTGATGGCACAGTACTTCACTCTGGAACACGCTGTTGTTTGTGTCCAGGTGACCTTCCCACTGCGCTATTGTGTGTTGCTGTCGGAAGGCAACATAGGCGCAACTGTACTTTCATCTAGTTTTGACCCGTCGGTATAATAGACTAGGTCATCTTCCTTTACACCGGTGTTTTGCTTGATGCTAATCTTTTCTCCCTGTCCCTGCGTCGAGGGGTGATCGGCTAGGCGTATCATCTTTTTTTCAAAGTCAGCTGGTGAGTATAGCTTGTCTCTGAAGGTGGTTAGGGTGCCGAGTTGAGTAATCTCCTGTTAGGCTGCTTCCTTTTCTACGCTCAGATGGAGCGATAGCAATGCCGGTAGTACGCATAACGCATTTGTAAGGGATGTTCGGAAGGCCTTGGTGACATTCAGGAGGAAGGGCATTTGTATGCTAAGTAGATGCTTGACTTTGAGGCTCTGACCAAACAGCCGCTCCATAAGTTATGACTTTCTCGGCTACTGTTGTGTACAGCGTTTTCTGAATGTAGGGACTGAGACTCCATTTGTAGCCCTGCATATATCTTAGTTGTTGGGCTAATCTTGCAGTTTTCTTTTTCGTCTCCAGCACATGGGGATCCAGTTTAATTTGGTATCGAAGAGGATTCCCAGATAGTTTAGCACTGGACTGATGCGGAGGCGATGTCCGTTTAGAGTTATCCTTGGCTGTCTTGCCAGCGATCCGCCGTTTTTCGGGACAAGCAAAATTTGAGATTTGGCCTCTGCTATTTGAAGTTTTAGGGCTGTGCATCTCTCCTGAAAAAGGGAGCAGGATTCGATTGCGTTGGCCTGGAGCTGTTGCCTGGTCCTTTCTGTGACGATTAGGGCTGTATCGTCTGCGTAAGCAATGATCCTTGTATGATCAGGCCATGGGTTGTTTAGGACTCCGTTGAAGGTTATGTTCCATAGGAACGGTCCAACGCGTGAGCCTTGAGGACATCCCTGTATCTGATCTTGTTCTATAATTCCGCTGTTATGTGGAAGGATCAGCCGGCGGTCCGCTAAATAATTTACGATGGTGTTGTAAATATTGTTTGGGCAGTTAGCGGTTCGTAGAGCTTGTAATATTGCTGGCCACCACAGCGTATCAAAAGCGCTCTTGCGATCTATTGATATGAACGCTGTGTGGTAGCCTGAGGATCTGTTAGCCAGTATTTGGTTTTCAACTTCCATTAGGGCATGTAGAATTGATTTTCCTGGGCTAAAGCTGAATTGAATTGGGCTCAGGAACCGGGTTCTATGCAGATGGTGTTTTAGCCTTGTCATGAGTATCTTTTCAAATATCTTTCCCAGGTTAGAGAGTAAGCAGATCGGTCTGAATGACTCTGGTCTCGTAGGATCTTTGTCCTTCTTCAGGAACAAGACTGCATGACCGATTTTGAAACACCTGGGAAATGCCCCGGTACGAAGAAGTTGATTAAATAGCAGTTGGAAGATTTTGACGTTTGTTCACACTATTAATTTTATTATCCAGTTGTCGATGCTATGGTTCAGGTGCTTTACGCTGCGGAAGCTGGCGCAAGACCTGGAGTATTTCTGCAGTTGTGATATCAGGGTCATCCATGGTATTTATTTCAAGAAGCTGGTTTCTGGCGCTGCTATGAAAGCCTGTGTCTTTCGTCGGGTTGTCCTTGGTAAAGACTGTCCTTAGGATCTCTGAAAACGTAGCCTCCGTGAGGTGGTCATTAGTATTTGGCGTTGACTGGAGGTAGAGAGTAGCCGGTTTGAAGAGTTTGCCAGCTGCGATTTTGTGGTGAATACCAAAGATGGTCGTGGTTTCTGTGCAAAATTTTCTCCAGCTGCTTATCTTAGCTTCCAGAATCATACGCTTATAGAGTGCTCGCTCCCGTTGGTAAATGAGCAGGGTCGAAGTTTCTAGATTTTGTCTGCGCTCTTGCTTTAGGCGTCGCCGTAGAGCACGACACTTTTGTTATTGACTTCGAAGCGTGCCGTTCCACTAATTCAGCGTTGTGATTCTTTTGGCCGTACGCAGGGGGAGATTTTCACACATGCCTTCTGGATTGTGGTAAGATGTCTTGGGTGAGGTTCTGGAGAGCCTCTTTGCTGTTGGCCTGTCTTATTGCGCCAAACGGGCTCGAATGGTGGCTGTGAATGCTCGAACTTTCCGTCCAGGGAGATTATATCGTTTAAGAACAGAGGTGGCTGTGCTGTTTGCTAGATTAAACCGTATATAATTATGGTCGGAGATACTAAGGTTCTCGACGACTGTCCAGTCTTGCAGTATGGATGCCATCTGTTGGGTGGTGATGGTAAGGTCTGGCCAGCCGCGCGAGTGTAATCTATTTAATGTTGGCGGTGCATCCGAACGATTGTGAATGACGAGGTTACTGCTATGCACAAAATCCTCGAGTATGCGGTCTTTAGGAGCTGTGCCTGCATAGCCCCAGGTGGTGCTGTATGCGTTAAAATCTCCACCAAATAGTATGTTAGGTACTCGGTGCGATCTCATCAATCGTTTTATGCGTTCTAATGTGGGATCTGCTTCTTCTGTTGGTGGAGAGTAGATTGAAACCAGCACCACTGTTAGATTTAGTACCTCTAATAGTACTGCTACGAAGTCCTTTCAGCTGCTACCATTATTGGTGACCATTTGGGGTTGCAGTTTGCTATAAATGCTCTTGGTGGTTGATCGATATCTCTTTTTTGATAAATGCTCCATTGTAACGGGAAGCCGACTACTTTACCTTTCCTGCAGTATGGTTCTTGACCTAGGATTAGGTCTATTCGTTCCTCTGCAGCGTAGAGAGCTGTCTACGATGTTGCTGCATGTGCACGCTGTAGGTTGATCTGCAGGCACCTGGCTTCTGTTTGCCGTTCCGAATGCATTATGTTAAGTGCGTCCTTTGTCGTTGTTGGATCTTTCATCTGCTGACCGTTTTCACCTATCGAGGTCATGCAAGCGGTCTTTCATATTAATAATCCGTATTGCTGCGGATTGTGTCGACTGCCCGCTGGTAGACTGGACATTCGGTAGTATGTCGGGTTGGGTGATGGAAGTTGTACCTTGTGCCTTGTCTACAGTTTGAGTCTCCGCAGTTAATACATGAGGGCTGCTCAGCTGCACAATCTCTGGTTGGATGCGGGCCTGAGCAGAAGCCGCAGAAGACCTTTTTTGACCTGCATGCGTCTTGACTGTGCCTGAACTTCTGGCAGCGATAGCATCGTCTGAGGCCAAGGAATTCTGAGATGCCATGGGATTGCCATGCAGTGAAGATGCGTCGGGCTTTGGTTGCGGCGGCAAAACCTTCTGCTGCGCATTCGATAATCCACTTGGCTGTCCTTGGGCGCCTTTCCTTAAGTCGTAAAAGTGCCTTGTAGAGGTTAGACGATGTTCCTGTTGTTGTACTTAAGCTCGGAGATGTTCTCCTCCGGCTTGGTGCTCTCAGGAACGTTGTGGATGGCAATCCTCGGTCGTCGTCGTTGGCGCCTCTTGACGTCGACATCTATATTGGCTTTTTGTATATGCTCTTGCAGTTGATCAAGTTCCTCTGCTGTCTGGCAGAATACCTCTATTTTTCCCTGTGGCGTAGGCTGAATCTTTTCCACTGTGACTGGGATCTTTGTAAGGGGAACTTTTGTTTGTAGTTCTTTCCTTAGCTCTCCAGTAGGTTTCTTAGTGTTGGGCTTGATTAGGAAGCTAGGTATTCTGGGTTTACGCAAAACCTCAGCGAACGTCGTAATGGAAGTAATGGAGTCCGAGCTTGCTCGCTATTGGGCTGTTGCACAGGGTGTATGGAGGCGTGAACTGCTTGCCAGCACACAAAGGTAGAAGTATTGGTGCCTGTCTCTTGAGTTACTGGCTTTGCTGCGTATGCTGGTCCTGCAAGTGCTAATTTTTGTAGGACGTCTAAGGACTTTTTCAATCGCTCTCTTAAATCTTGGGTTAATAGGAATTTGTTTCCTCGCTGCGTTGCAGAGATTTGCCGAATGTTTTCTGCTATGTCGGCTACACGTTCTGCGTGCGTTAACTCCGATGCCTTCAGGATCTAAAATGCCTTGTGACTGCGTATTCTCTGTGTCGGTCGGTAGAACTGAGGGACGCGACATGTCTGGGCGGATTCGTTGATTCTTGAGATACACTGATTAAAATGGCCCTTGTGTTGAACACTAAGGTATGCAAGGTGGAAGAATGCGCGATGTAAGCACTTAAAATTCACAGTGTGACACCATCAGTCGTATGCTTAATCAGTTATACCACTGGACATTAATGTAAAGTAAGTGAATCGGACAGTAGCCATCAAGTGGTGACCGCTTATAAAGTTAGTAAACAAGAAAATGCACTTTGAATATATGTAGGAATGTAATTTACAAGTTAAATAATAGGTAAATGGGTAATTCAATACAGAATATCAACAGTATTTATCAATACAATACAGAAAAACAACAATATTTATCTAAATATTCCTAGGAGATATGCCAGAGACTCGGAAATGAATGGGAGTGAGTATTGATGCGAAAGGCCTACGTTAGGTTTGGAACAAAGTGTCGCAGACAGGAGTAACTCAGTTCAGTGAGAATATGGTACACTGTAGACTATTAGAAACCTAGCCTAAAAGCCGTCACACTAAAGAACTTGTGGCTTTGATGCAGATTCTAATGTGTGTGACATGCACTATATTTAAAATAACACTATCACTATAGCAGTGACAAAGTGACACTGTAATCAAGGTAGGCTGTGAGTAAGTAACTAAATTATACACTGGTGTGCAAAAATTAAGGACGAGAGGGTTTTTTCAATATAACTTTGTACAAAAGCTTTCCAAATCAACACATTTAATACCGTAAGATCCACAATACATAAGGACATGTTGAGTAACGTAAGCAACACTTACTAAAAGAGAAATCAGAGGGATAAAAAGAAGCTTTATTGAAAAAGTAGCATGGTGCGCAATGCGACTGAAGGCCGAAATATCCCTGTTATGGGTGTCCAGCAAGAAACATGCGGTCTTTAATAGGGGATATGATCTCCCCTGACTGCTAGGCAGGTTTCACATCATTTGTGCATGCTGGATATGTGGTTGTTAATGAGCTGTTGAGACACTGCTGCTCGTTCCTCTTGTAGCATCGATCGCAGTTTCGGAATCGTTACTGGCGATAAGTTACGTGCTGCCACGGGTCTCCCTAGTAAGTTCCGTACATGCTTGACGGGATTTAGATCCAGAGACCTTGCCGACCAATCCATGTGTTCAATATCTTCACTCTCCAACAGCTCTTCGACAGTAACTCTGCGACGAGGTGGAGCGTTGTCGTTCATGAAGAGGAACTGAGGACCCATAGCCCTTGTGAAAAGACGCATGTAAGGAAGAAGAACCTCGTTACAATAGCAGTCCGAGGTGACGAACTTCCTTGGGAGATATGAAGGTCGGTCCGGCTACCAAGCATTATGTCTGCTCGAACGAGAACTCCGCGACCTCCAAAACAGTCCCTTTTGATGATGTTGAAGGGATTATTGCGTGTTCCTCGCTCTGTCCAGATGTGTATGTGTCTAGAATCGCAACTCAGACTAAATCTGTTCTCATCTGTAAAGAGTACTCGTCCCCATTCATTGTCTCTCCAATTCCGGTGTTCCCGGCACCACAGAGAACGCCTACTCCGATGGGCAGGCGTTAGAGGTACACACCCTACAGGGCGTCGTGCAAACAGACCACTACCGTGCAGTCTTCTGACCACGGTAAAACGCGATATCGGTCGTCCAGTCGCCTATATCGTGTGTCTAGCGATTTCTCCCGCTGTCTGCCGCCTGTTTCTTCTGGCCTGTAAGGCAATATACCGGTCATCTGCGGATGTGGTTCCTCGTGGACGACAACTACTAAACCCCCGGATAGCTGTTCCTGTAGTTTGAAATTGTCTCCAAAGTCGCGAAACGATGCTGTGAGCAATTCCGGACTCTGCAGCCACACTTGTCACATTGCGGCCTTCCTCCAACTTCCCAATGATTCGACCTCAGGTAAAAGCATCCAGATGTCGTCTAACAGATTTATTATTCGCCATTTCTCGCTGAGGCAGCAACTCGGTGTGATTTTAACTGCTATGCGGCGTGCAATCTCTTTGCCAGAAATACTGATCTTACACCGGCAACATGCTATATACTACTCAGATACTCCCCCATTACGTCTACCTGCATTTCTGCGCATGTGCTACCGTACATCACCTTACTTAATCTCCTGATTGGTCTTTCTGTCCGCTCTGCCTCTTCGTTCAGCTGATATGCTAATTTTTCGACTTCGTCCTTAATTTTTGCACACCAGTATGTATACGTACAAGTTGTGATACCTGTAGAGTTAACGCAGAGCAGGAAAATGCGCTATTGACGCAAAAGTGAATTGATGCTAATTAATGAGTTCTAATGCTAATGAAATGAACTTGATCATAGTGGAGACATATTTAGACAGTAAAATAACGTATAAAATATCAAAAGCAAGTAGTAACTATTGTTGTAATTATCTCTGAGATCAAGGTTCCTTGAAAAAACTTCTATTGATTATTAATTAGAGCTAATTAGGTAATTAAAAATGAGGATAGGGAACTATTGTGGAAGTTATATGAACCCCTACCTTGGGCGCTATGACTTCATCTCTTTTCATCTGTGCAAAACATCAGGGTAATTTAATAGGCACTATAGCTGAAGAATAACACACTAACCGCAGAGCTGCACTAATTACACTCTACAGAGAAACACTGGGAACACTGAATAATATAAACACTGGTAGTTGAGGCGCGAATCACTTAGGCATTTAATTGATGTAGCTTACACTATTGAAGTAATCGGATAAATGTAAATTGATGTATGGAAATATGCAAATTCATTCGCTATGCACTGCATATATAGCTGTCACTCTTCACGGAATTTACTAAGTTCGAAAAATTGCAGATAAAAATAATATCTTCTGAACTAATTGTCCAAATTTCTCTAAATGTTGAAACTTATGTCGCTCTCTTAGTGACTGGAACAATGATGCTGGAACTGAAGTCGTGGCTTAATTATTTCCCGCGCAATTACTGAAGAAATGCCGATATTCACCCTTTGTTTGTTTGTTTGTAGAATGTGAATCGAAAGCTACGGGGGGGTAGCTCACATCCGGTCGACCGTTGGTATTGCAGAAAGGCCAAAGTTCACGGAATTACACGTGAAAACATTTTTAAAAATTAATATCTCGACTTCTAATTTAGCTACAAACTTGTAATTCGTATCAAATTACTCGTGAAGATATTACTCATCCAATGGTATAAGATACAAAGGACGTCGGTGAGCGGCGGCTGTTGAGCCAGCACTTGTATACGCGTAGATAGACTTACACTGTAGTCCTCGGTGTAGGAAACGAGATTAACTCGTAATTAATTTACTAAGGCACTTAGAACCATAATATTAGTATCCTCGCAATCCTTGGGATGTTGGCTATACAGAGCAACTACTTTTGAAACATAAATCGGAAAACTTCCGCAGTCGTTAAAACAAAGGTCGTAGCGTCGTGGAAACGTTTTACTCTCACGGCGTCTGCCGGTTACTACAGTTCGTCTTCTGAACGACGCAGGGACAGAGTCTGCAAACAGCGTCCAATCGCATCCCACACATGTTCGATTGGTGACAGGTTAGGAGAGTACGGTGGCCAGGGAACATCTGTATACCTTGCAGAGCATGTTGGCTGATGCGAGCACTGTGTGGTCGGGCGTTATCCTTCTGAAAAATTGCATTAGGCAGCCCCTGAAGGTAGGGGATTGCCACTGGCCGCAGTGCATTATCGTTGGGTCGACATTGGGTCGACTTGGCTTAAATCAGAATCATCTGGGCTTAATTCCTCCTTTCTTAATCTTTTTATTTCTTTTAAAGTTATATGGTTAATTTGTAGATTTTGTTGTCCTCTGGGCTTTTAAAATTGTTTTTCTTCTATTTTATATACCTTACCAATCTTTTCACTCTTTCTTAAAATGATTGTGGAATTTGAATTGTTTTCAATTATGGTCAAAATATATTGTTTCTCACTTATCTCATGAATTGAGTTCGTCATACCTATTTTTCCTACTTCTATCTGGGGAAAAAATTACTTCCTGTTCATTTTGCATATTAGATGGAATGCTTAATTTTACTATCTCTGCAGTGTTCGGAAAAATTTTGGTATTTAATACTACTCTCACAACACCTGACTCATCTAGTTTAATATTCTTGTTCACCTTTCGTGCATTATTAGTAGCACAATTTTATCTTTTGTCTAGGAGATCAAAAGAAGTGTTGTCAATGATTAACTGGTTTTTGTTTGTATCTATCAGTATCTTATTTTTCTGTATGAAATCGTATCCTAAAATTATTTGGTACTCTGCATTCCAATTGTGTTGCGTAACAAAAAATGGTTGGCAAGCCATTTATCCCCTAAACGAAATTTTAAACTTCAGTACAGATAAATATGGAATAGTGGCATTATTTAATGTATGTATTCGCACAGATCTGCTTAAGTAATGGATCTTTGTATAATTCTTTATTATCTGCAAGGTTTCTGCCTGAATCCAGCTTAAATTTGCACCTGTGTCAAGCAATGCTGGTACCACAAAGTCACCAAATTTAACTTCTGTTATTGGTAATTCAGTAATACTATTAGTCTGGCATGAAGCTACCAATTTCTGTTCATTACTCTCTTTAACATTATTTTTTTACTCTTTTATATTCGCTTTGCCTATTTGTGTCTATTATTTTCTTTTATTCCGTCAATTGTCTCCCTATTTTCTCTATGGGTACTTGAGTGATACTTCGTGTATCTGGGAGAGTTGGAAGTACCCTTGCTTAGTTTAAATTGTTCCTGCGAGCATTAAAGTGGTAATGCTTTAAAAAAGTAACGCATATAGATTTTCTCCCACTAAAGTAAACAAATTATTTACTTAAATGATAAATGAATACCTCTGCAATTATATTTGCCTAATATCTTATTACTTCTTTTAACTAAACAAAATCAAAATGTGCGAGATGTATGTATGATGCAATAACATTCTTTGAAATAAGTGCAATAAACATTCATGTAACAGCAGATGAAAAGATCCCTTGTTACAGTACCGAATATCAGTATTAACACACATATATACAATCATTTTCAAAAAACACTATACGACACTAAAGTAAAACATTAAATGAAAAACACTAAATTTTTCAAAACAGTTGGGAAATAGCTCCCATGCAATTTCGGAACAGAAGAAAAATAATTATGACAAAGTTTTAAGCATGTCAATCGTTGACTAATCTTGAAAGATTCAGCAATTTTAAATTGAGCACTAAGAACAATGGCACATATCAATATCGTAACGTTGAAATGCCATTGCCGATCTCTGTAATTTGGTGCGCACCTCTTTAATTGAAGTGCGAACCTTGGCATATGCATTAGTGGATTAGGATCTATGATCAGCTCGATATTTGATCCAAACACCCAAAACACTCGAACTTCTTTAACGACCAAACAACGGCATAAGCGTCACGTTCAGTCGACAAGTTCTCCCGAGCTTTTGAAACTTTTTGACTGCCAAAGCTAATAGGATGCAAATTGCCTTTGCTATCTTTTCTGATAAACATGCACCAACTCTACAGGAATTAGCGTCACGCTGTACTTGTAGGGTTTCTTCGGTATTATCGTGTAAAGCTTCGGTGCTTCACACAGTCGATGATTTAAATCTTGAAATTCTGTTTCCTTAGCATCTATCCAAGGAATTATCTACGGAATCTTCTTCCAAGTTCCGTGAACAAGCGAGCTACTTCTGCATAATTCATTATGTAATAACGATAATAGTTAAACAAGCCTAATGCAATCTTTAGAGCAGTCTCAGTTTTAGAACTTTCTATAATTTGGATGGATCGTACATTTTCATGATGAGACTGATGTCTTCCAGTTCCAGTTATATGTCCTAAAGATTAATCTTTGAATGTGCAAAAACGCATTTCTTACATTAACATTAAATTTGAGATCATTTAATGTTGTTAGCATAGCGTCTAAACGTTTAAGAAGTGAGTTCCGGTCTGGTGAAAGGATAGCTATATCATTAATATAGACTTTTCAGAAATCACTGTGTTCTTTTAATGCACGATTCATCACCGGAAAGTTGCAGCTGCATTTTTCAATCCAAAAGGCATCAGTTTCCAGCGGTATTTGAAATGATGTTAAATCACCGCTTTCTTCTGAAGCATCTATTAGTAACCTTCTAATTACAAGAATCTTCCTTATAATCTTCCTTATAAGGTATTTCTTCCTCCTTCTTCGCATGCCTTCGTGGCGTAGTGGTGAGCACGCTCGAAGCGTATTCGAAAAGTCCGTGGTTCGAGTCCCGGCGAGGGCATTGCTCATTTTTCACATATCCGGCTTCCAAGTAACCTAATGACTCTACAATCTGAAATCGAGCGCATTCTTCCACCTTCCTTGGCTACACATTCAACTAGGTATGCTATTCAGCTTTACATGCTCAATAAAACCCAAGTTTTCTAAATCTTCGATTTATTTACCTATTTTAGGTTTCAAAGACTCGCGAATCTTATAAATATATCGCCTTCCCTTTTCAGACCCAGGTAACAAACGAATTTTTCTTTCCCCAGCACTGGCTATTTATATTTCACCAGAGAGCAACGCGATGTGCTTGAGTAGGAACTAATATAACTTCTTTTGCTTACTGTCGTATAAATGACTAATATCTTCCTTAATGTCACTTTTGATTACTGCACAGTCCACTTTATCTGGAGCCGGATAAATTTCTCCAAAGTCAGCATCAGTCTAAAAAATTACTCCTACAATCTTTGTTCGAACGTGAAATTTTCTTATTTTGCTTACTTGAACACGTCGCATACTAATATTTGGTAATTTAATTTGAGGGTTTACTCTCGTGATAGTTTCACCTGGTCCTGTTCACATAGCATTCGGCTTATTGCTAGATGTGGTATAAGTAAATGCTACGTATTTTAAAAGTCCTGTCCTGTCCTGTAAACACTAGGTGTTTTAAAAGTACTGCATCAGTTTAAAATTCTTTCATACTTTTGCGATAGTTAAAATAATATGCATAAGCCTCTTGTTTTTACACAGCGGATAAAGAAGCAATATCAGCCGCTTTCTTAAAATTTAATTCTTCTGTAGATAGTCAGTTGTTGAATTCCTTAAATTGAGTGGTAATGGTATTTCACCAGACCATGATGATTTTAACTAGGCTAAGAGACCCTTAGCTTCACAACCGTACATGAGTTAAAATGGAGAAACATTAAGGTAATAAACATTAGCTCGAAGGTACTACCATTTGTACTGACTAATACATGAATCGCTAATTGCCTGAGCTAATAATTCTCAAACCTTTGTAAAACTGGACCAGTCTTAATGAACCGGCAAGTGTAAAAGACCCCTGAACACTAACAGTTTTGTCCTGGCTTTGGTTTCTGGGGTTGGTTGCATGGACATTATTATGATTTTTACTACTTCCAAATCTTCTTTGGTAACTACTCAACATTTTATGAGCTTAGCTTGTAGAGATATTAAGTACTTTTTGTAAGCAGGAAGAGTAAAAATGAGCTGTGCCTTCGCGGGGACTCGAACCACGGACCTCTCGAATACGTGTCGAGCGTGCTCACCACTACACCACGAAGGCAGGCAAAGAAGACGGGAGATAAACTTTATATACTCCCCCTTTTAAAGAGCGACTGGGGCTTAGGGGACCCAATAGCCTAATCCTGGTAGTGGAGAATCATCATCTACCACCTTTTAGTTAGAGCGCTACTGTAGTGTCATTAGGTATTTTTTGTAAGCAGGGAGCGGGAAAATGAGTCATGCCCTCGCCGGGTCTCGAACCACAGACCTCTGTAATAGGCATCCAGCGTGCTGACCACATCACGAAGGCATGCAGAGAAGGCTGGAGAAATACCTTATAAGCATTAGAAATAAATTCCATGCAATAAAACATATGCGAATTTATTTTTTTTCTTTGTCAAACTAAGACTGTAAACTAGAAAATGAGAATAAAATGCACAGGTTTGAGAACAAAAATGCTGCAGTTGCATGACTAATCTGAGAATACAAAAGAGGGACTTTTATGGATTTTTTGTTATTTTACCTTTCAGTCAGCGTTGTTAAACACTGTACCATCTGGACGACATAGCATAACGTACCAATGGATATAGATTGAAGGATGGCCGGCACCTTTGCATCCATGTAGTATACTAGGTATGGCAGCGCCTCGCTAACTGCTAAGCTTCCGCTCCGGATGGAATTCCGACGGAGAATACCTCGTCGGATTATCTGAGAGTCTCTCACCCCTCTTTCCTTCTCACCGATATCTCTAGAGGGTTGCAACTTGCCGTGTATTTTCATCGCCCCTTGCCGCACACGTGGATAAGGCGTGGATGTTTGTAAGCTTATAATAACCTCAGAAACATCCGTGCCTTCTCCGGGATTCAAACCCTGATCTTTCGGTACGGTAGTCAGCTTCACTAACCACCATACCGTCTGAGCATCCTTATACATACTATCAGCATAAAAAGACCAAATCTCAATACCTAACCAAATGTTTGTATTTTATTCCTTAAAATACATTGTTAGTCTAGCTAAGGATTTGATGGCACCGCGTACTTAACAGAACTGGGCTTGAATATAAAATAGATTCGGACATAAAAGAAGCAAATATCGGCGGTTCAGAAAATTAAATTCTGGCTGAGATTTATAACAAAATAATAAATACATTGCTGGCTCTTAAAATTGGTACACCAGGAAGAAAAGCAAATAGCAAAATCTTATTTAGTGTTCATTTACAATACAATGAGAAAAAATATTTTAAAATTTACATTGGTTTGTGTACACAGCATGTAAAATTCAGTACAAAAAGCTGCCACTTCAGGCAGCAACAACGACTAAAATCCGGCTGCGCATCTAATCGAACTGGAGCTCTGATGACAGATACAGATAATTCATTCAATGCAGCTTCAGATCTGTGCCAGAGTTCATCAATCGCGAGTGGTGGCATGCGAGCTTCCCCGCAAGCCATGATCAAATGCTCTCAATGAGTAAAAGATCAGGAGAACGTGGTGACCAGAGCAGCTTTCGAACATACTCTTTATCGAGAAAGGTCAGGGCAGCAGAGGCAATATGAGGCATTATCATGTTGAAAAATGCCGTCCACGACTCTATCTACGTCAGATCTATGTTTTATTGACATGTTTCAGTGTCTACTCCATTTTCATTTTTAAGAACTCTACGCATGCTCGAGAACTACTCAGGAATAGTTCAACGATATACAAATTTCCTGAAAAGTTGAGAAAGTGAGGCTATGGTATGGAACTATGTGAACTGATCTCAGTACATTAAACCTTCAAAATGTGGCAAGAATCATTGAGAACTCCTGAAAATTGTACATTTCTTCTTTATCTTGTGCATTTTTTCTTTGTCTTGTGCATAAAACTAGTTTACTGTTACTACGAATGTGGAAAGATTATTTTCTTTAATTTAAATGGCGGTGATAACAGTAAGGCGTTAGGTTTGACCTCTTTGGTTTTACTACTGACTTCTTTGTAAACACTCTATTTTAACCTCCTTGGGTCAAAAAATAATGAATCGCCTTGTCATTTGGTGTCCTGAGAGTGGTGCATCACCAGGAGTGCCTAGCTGTGATGCGGCTTAGCTAAACCATTCAGTACGACAGAGAAAAATGCAGGAAAAGAAAGTACGAATGACTTAATAAGTGAAGTTCTTTGTTGTAGTTATAAAATCATGTTTTCTATGTGCATAGTCATATTATATTTTAGGAAATTATCAAGATACGTAGCACATTAAATACATTTCATTTTAATTTTTTGAAAGTCTGACCGAAATAAATTGACTGACATTTTTGCGTTTCAGGATTTATAACTGTAACAAAAATAAGTGCAACAATTTTTTTTGTGAAGAATGCAGCTGTTTTCTGTTGCTTCCTCAAGTGTCGTGCATGTGTGAAGTCCAGCTTTGAAGGAATTTATAAAATGTTTACGTTAGGGTATGATGGCAGCTTTATGGCAATGCAATGTTGTCTGCGTGTTGTTGATGGCATCGTGTTTACATTACTTAATTATCGTTTTAAACAAACAGTGACTAAACATAATGCACTCCAATGCATAAACAATTTCTTAACGTTACTTAAACATTTCATCCTCTTAAATAATGGATGGTAAGGTTTGTTTCTGGATTCGTAAGATTACCTGAAGTGCACAAAATTACAGCACATGTTAACATCAGCATTATATGTATGAAGTACGGAAATTTTCTGAAAGCAGAATTAAATGTGATTGTATTTTTGAAAGTGTTTTTCATAAAAATAAAAACGTTTTGATCCAAAGATGAGAAATTATCAGTATTTCTCTATCCCATTCGTAAATTATAATTGATTGAAGGGCATTTTGCATATTAATTTAATGTCCCCCCCTTGGTAAATTTTTTGGACCCTGTTGGAAACATAGTATTTATGTAGGCGTTGAATTAACATTTCATTTAATTGTGCACTTTTTCTGTTGTATATAATTATTCATTATTATGTCCATTCATACTTTATAATATGTACCATATGTACTCGAAAATAAACCCCTTCTAATATAAGGCCATCTAAACATTTTAGGATAAATTTTAAGAAATGAAAATGTAGGTAAATATCAGATTAGATTATGATTCTGATTAGAACGATAGGTAAAGTATCCAATTCAATATGATATTTTACCAAAGTAGAGAGCAGAATCATCAAGATGCTTCAAGTTTTAATTTGGGAATACCTGGGACAAAATATGATTATAAATTGTATTTAGAGTCTAGTTTGAAAGTTTCTGAAATGTAACTTGCTAAATTTTTTTAAGTGTCTGGAAGATCACATAAGAAATTTTACAATCTTGTGAAACTCTTTCAAAAAAAGTAAATGTTGTTATCAATATATTTCTACTATATATTCAAGGAATTTTATTAAATTATTTGTTTACTCAATATAAAACAAAACTAGCCTCTTCTATCATAGAGCAATGCAATGATTAATATACTGCAGTATAAATTTTGATTTGGCAGGCCTACTATAAGCGAATCAGCGTAATTGCTTGCTAATGGCTGTGAGATGCTTAAAACAACTGACTTAAAAACCACTATTCCTTATATAAGGTAACTGGCTTTTAGTATTGTATGCAAAATAAAATAAAAGTTTTTATTTATTTTTTATGGTTATAAAATTCTTCATATTACGTACTTAAAATAAATAAACGTACAAAAATTTAAATTCAAGTTAACATGAGTAACTTTTATACACAAGTTATATCTTAGAACTTCAGTAAACAGAATTTTACATTGAAAAAGAAGCCAGATTGAGAGAAAGATTCAAATTTGGAAGTAATTGTCACAACTAAGGTTTTAGAATCTTCATAATAGTATTTGTTTAAGAAAGACCTTTTAAAATATTAATATTTTGAATGCATCCATTAATTATTGTACACAATCATAACAAATTTTTTAATTTGTTAAATTTAAAAAAATTTTGTAATATAACTTATTTTCATTCCATTTAACATAATTTTAAAGTAATTTGATTGAATTTATGCTTATTATAACATGCCTAATTTACTTATTTTTGTATAAAACTGGAAGAACCCACAACTTTCTGTAAATACCATCATTTCTAGCTTATGGGTAATCCACTTGGAACAAACTGTGTTCTACACCAGTGGCAAAGAGTTGTTAGGCAATAACTTCTAAAAGACCTCCGTTCCTTATGTAAAGATAATTGACTTTTTGAACTGCGCTAAAACATTCCATTATATATAATAAGTTCAACTTTACTCGATTATAAAAATAATAATTGTATGTAAAAAAAATGGCATTTTTTCGTAAGCTGGGAGCCTTTAAATTTTAATTCACTTCATTCTGAAAATAATTAGATAATTCTTCATAGCATTCAAATTTTTAGGCAGTAATCTCATTCTTGAAACATAATTCCAAATTTTTAAACAGTAACTCAAAAATACAATTATTAATATAAATTATTAATATATATAATTTCCACATTTTTAAACAGTAACTCAAAAATACAATTATTAATATAAAGTAATTTTTAATAACCCTCTACAAATAAAATAATTATGAAATGTTAAATATATTATTTAATTTTATAAAAATAATTATGCAAAAATAAATCTTTTGGCATTATAAAATTTTCATAAAATAGTATTAAATTTTTTAAAATCCAGTATAATAAGAAAAAAGCATTACATATTTAAATTTTCAATATAATAATGATTAGCAATTTCTGTATGATATTTCTAGATGCACTAATTAATTAATTACTATATTCATAAAAACACTTGATATAAAATTTTAAAATCTATAGCATTGTATTACCCACAAACTTGAAGCACATTCTTTAAATAGAGATTAGCAACTTTCAAAAGCACTGGAATGATTTGGAATGTTGGCTGACTGAATCTTTGAAAACACTCATTAAATCATCTTTATTATATGCAGCTTAAGTGTCTGTTTGTCACCAATAGTTTATTGGTTGCTCGCGTAACTGTACTAGCCAATGGGGTGAAGTTGCCACGGCATTCAAATAGGAAAATAAATTTTATCACAATACTTATCATTGTTTTAATTAAATTATCATGGTATTTAAATATTTTTAATTCATACAATTGTTGCTTATTACGCATGTAACTATATTTACATATGAATAACCTAGAAACTTGCAAACGTTGAGAAATTAAAGGAGACAAAACCAACTAACGAGTTGTGCGTAGTACATTTCATCAGGTAGGTTTACCGAAACTCCTACACTAAATATCCTTTCACATAAAGAGTTTAAAATTTTGCCTGAGTTTATTCCGACATTGTATTTTAAACTGAATTTTCAGCTGAATGCAAATTTTGTGTGTCGGGGAGAACGTGAACATTTGTTTCCATTAGCAATCATCTGTTTTTGAAATCGTTTACAACTGAACGCAAATTGAGCGTGTCAGGGGGAAGGTGAACATTTGTTTGCATTGGCAATCAGCTGTTTTACATAAAAACTACGTCTTAACGTAATTTCTTTTAAGAATGTCTCGCTTCTAAAAAATACAGCATTGAAGAGGAGAGAAAAGGAGCTAAAGTCGCACAAAAACGGTTATCTCTACAAAAAGAAACCACTGAGAAAGAAATGTACCGCCCCTGGTTTCCTTCATTGCACTCTACTTTAAGCAATTAAGCAAGTAGAAGGGGGGAGCCCCGTGGGGCAGTAAGCAAAGGGGCGTCCTTGCAGCCTGCCCTCGGTAATTCAGTTTGAATTAACAGATACCTTTGCACAAATAATTTTAATTACAATTTATAATATCTAAAACAGCGGTCATTTCATATGACCGCCAGGTTTTCTAGTTTGTTATAAACAGATAGGTTGCATCGCAGATAAATATATACATATAACTTTTATAGACACTTTATTGAAATCCATTTGGGATCAAGACAGGATCATAGTATTGTATCGACTGCCTGTGATGTTGTAGAAAGATGTAGCTTGCACAGAAATAAGATGCGTCGTGGAAGATTGCTTGAAGATATTGCTTAGATGAAATGATGGACTTGCAAAAGGATGTAGCTGAATTCATCATAATTTTACTATTGGATAAAACAGTTCATCGAAAAAATAGTTCTGGAGACACAGTGTATGCTTCACAAATGATTATGGGTGCAATAGGCACCCCCAGAATTTTGTATACGCTGTTGCATTTTAGAACAGTGGAAGAATGCTGTTTATCATTTAGCAAGCAAGTTTAGGCAACAAAAGAGAATGTAGATAAAACAGCTGATGTTCTTATAGCTGGGAAATTCTTTGTTTGAGTTCTGGATAGCAATTGGGCAAGAGTTTTTGCAGTGTGTAATAAATACTGCAGGGAAAGAAACGATGCATCGATGCAGATGTGAAGGGGATTGTACTTATATTTTAAATCAGAAATTTAAAGATCTATTATTAAAATTTTGTGAGTGGTTGTCTTTTACATTTTATATTTTACATATATATGGATGTTTATATGAGTAATTGTGTGTTATAAAAATATTATGAATATTTAAAAAATTTCTTATCTCTAAATATCTAATAATTGTACTTGCTAGCTTTGCTAAATTTATGGATGTTGAATTATTAAGTATATTTTTTTAATGTAGAACAAGTTTTATTGAACATTAAGGAAAACTATGTTTTATCAGATCTGGAAAGTCTTTAGTGATCTGTCTGTTTAAGATTAATATAGACAACACTAGATAATGCAATATAACCTTATAAAAAATATAGATAATGCCCCAGTAAACCTGTCTTTGAATGTACTGAATACTTTATTATTATTTAACTGAATGTCATGCCAGGTGGGATTTATCAGCTAAATTTGACTGTATTTATGATTGCATAAAAATCTTCTTCGCTCTAGTGTAGAAATAGGTGCCCTTTCGATTGGCGAAAAATTTTGTTCAGTTTTGGCGATGAAACCCCATTTCTGGTTACCATGAGAGTTTTAACTTCTTGACTTTTTTAAGTGAAAATAAATCGATGTGCGCATTGACAAAATCAAGGCAATGTGCAATGACTAGTTTGTGCAATTCTCTGATGTTTTTTTAAGTGAAAATAGGTTGATGTATACATGGATGCGGAGTTTGTGAAATTCTTTGACTTCTTATTTTCGTTTTGTTTAGCGACCGTCTTGAAATTGTGCCTTCCTGGCGTCGATCTTGGCATCAAAAAAGAATCGCAAACAAGAAAAAATGGGGGCACCCAATTGTAAACTTTTACCCTCTTCTTTTATGTGGTATTCATATATTTCCTACTATATCTACCTGAAATGAAATAAATCAGGGATAGAATAAAAATGTGGCCTATAGGTATGTTTTTAATTTCTACATGTATGTATGTCATATTACATATGTAGTATGTATACATTTATGAGTTTCTATTGTATGTGCGTTATTTAGCTGTTATATTTAAAATTTTTGTTAAAACTGTGGTATCTATAACTCTGCCTATATAAATTTAAACTGAATTATAATTTATTTTCATATTTTTTTTTTTTTACAGATCTTAGGCTTCGAAATAATTCCACCAAGTTTAGTTCAGTAAGTATTTACACATAATTATTTTAAAGAGAAAATAAATATTATACTTCTAACAATCAGATTATTAGAATTTTAGCCTGAACATTTTTGTTAGTAATTTTACTTTTATAATTTGTCAACTAGATTCTAAAAAAATATCTTCCAATAAAAGTGCAAATTGATGTTCCTCACGTAGTCAGTAGATTTCCATGGAAATTTCTTCAAGTTGTATTTGAAATGCTAGTAATGCATCATTTATAAAACATTTTTCTGGAATAAGATATGCAGTTTCACATTAGGAGATGACACATTCTAATATTGCCTATTAATAAAAATCTAAAACAAAAGTGAGAATATTAATTCATTAATATTCACATTCTGATTAATTCACATTCAGGCAAAAATTACTAGTGTTTATGTTAATTTTAAGACATATACCAAGTGTGTTTGCTGTGAGCTGTCTTTATTAAGTAGACAGATCACAACATCCAATTATGCATGAACCTTAAAATATGAATAGGTAATATAAAATCTAGTGATATATTAGCAGTTTCTAGGGCATAAATGACATGACTTAACAGTGTCTCACAATTTAGTCTGTTAGTTTGAATAAGCACTTCAAGGTTGTAGCAGCCCTCCCCTTCTTTATGAACATAATGTGTGTCTTCATGAGCATATAAAAGAAATGAAGGGATGTTAACAAATTAGAGGATTTGACTTTTTTTCCTAGCAGTTGTTTCCATAATTATGAGCTTGAGGGAAAGAAATGGCCTTAAAGTACCTATTCTAAAGTAACAGATTATAAAAATGAGTAAATAAATAATACTTAAAACTCAGAAAAACTGGAATTTATTTTTAAAAATATACAATACTGATGCTTTTCATTTCTAATCAGTTGTTTTGTATGCATGTTCTGATGCTGACTTTTCTCTGAAATAATTATTAAATGTAAAAGTTAGAATAAAATGCTGAGACTACTATTTTATTCTTGAATTGTATACTAGAACTGCTAGCATGCTATTTTGATAGGTTTTAGATGAAAGACCGATCCTAATGGGGGCACAAGATGGTGCATAACATGCGGGCAGCGAAATGATTATTACACATATTACATTTCTGTAAAAAAGGGTGGCTGACGGTCTGGGATTGGCTTTATTTAGATGTGATGTATTTGTGTTAAACTTTATAATGAACAGAAATTGCATTATTTTTTAATAATTTATTTCCTAAAACCTATCATTTGACCATTTACAATACTATAAATATATGCATATCAATTTTTGATAGTTCTGAATGCCATAATGTTATTCATATTTAATTCATAAAACTTTTGTTATTCTGATATCTGAACATAATTTGCAAGATTGAGATGTGTAAATGAAAACATAAATACACAAAATTAAATACATTAAAACTATTAGTTTTGCAACTACTTAGCAGAATAAATAAATCATAATGTTTAATTAAAATTTATTTACTTTGGCTGGGTTTTTAACTCAAGAATTAAAAATTTTCATGTAGTGTGTTTCATTGTTTGACATTATGTCATATTAAATGCGGAAAATGCATTTCATAGTTCTAATGAAATATAGTCTTTATTAAAAATATGTGTTTTGCCAATATTGAATTTTCAGACTTTGTGTGTGTGCATTTTAAACTTGTATGTATGCATACTGTATTTGTTTGCACATCAAACTTGCATTTATTAAGTAGATACATGCCATGAATTTATTTCGAACTATGTAGAATTAAACTGAAAGCATTAATACATAGACATATTTGATGTATTTGATAGTAATACGAGATTTAAAAAATATAAACCTGTTAACAATAAGCTTAACTCTTTCGCGTCGAAGACGCCTGAGACGCCCGGCCATTCAGACATCGGCAGGTCGCCCGACCGCCTCGTTCGTCTTCTACTTTATGCTTTCCCCCATCCCAGAGTATATGCTTCATTGGTTTCGTGAACTGTTAAATGACATGTCAATCATTTCTTTTGAAGCGACTGAAGTAGCTCTTTTATTTGAATGAAGGTTGGCTCCCCTTTGTTTAGCTTCAATGCAAATACAGAGGAGAAATATAGAAAGCTATTGATGCTCGCATTTGCAATCCTGTCCTAAAAGAAAACTGCACATAATGGGTGAAACGACCTAAAACCCCTTCAAGAGATAGTAATCAATTCACTTACGTAGGTTATTGTTAACGCTGTAGCAGCCTACAAGACAGGGGGGAAGAAAACCATTTCAACAAAAACTTGTGTATACGGGCATTCTCGATGTTTGAAGAAAATAGATTTGGCCATCTCTCGATGCGAAAGAGTTAACTTGAAATGTACGCAGACTCTGCCTAGCATATATGGATTATTTTTCTTTCTTATCTGTTTATTTTATAATTGCTTTTTTAGGTAAGTGGAAAGATCCTCGGAAAACATAGATTTTCTACTTTTACATCATTTCTTCGAGAATTTAAACCTGTATATAAAGATAATAGAGTGAGTAAATATATACATGTAAATTTTCTGTTAATTGCTGTATCAAGCTAAATTTTTATCTTAGATTGCAAAGATGAATATTCATTTTAAGGAAGTTTTCAAAAAAAGATAATTTTTAAATATTGTATTTCATATTTAAAGTTAAAATAAATGACTGGCAAAAATTGTCAATGGGTTTTTACGTAAGTACCTACATCTCCTTTTTTTTTTTTTATTGTTGATGTTAATATCAGTAGAATATTAATTTCAGTAGGAAGAGGCATAAAATTTTGCTTGCATTTCAAATACTCTATTTTTTCCTGAAAAATTCAGTGATTTTATCTTTGGAATCTGGACATTTGTTATATAGTACTCTGTAGTTTATTGGCATCAGTGTCTCATTTGACAATACTGCCAGGCAGAGAGTACATCTAGTCCTTGGTTCATCATTTTCAATACATACATAATAATATTTTATGAACTCATTGTCAAGCTTATGAATTTCTTTGTTTTTATTTTTTGTTCCTCGACTCTGTAGAAGCCTCCACGTATTTGGTCAGTATAGGAAGTTGAAGCATCCAAAATCGAATTTCAGTCATATATCCCGAAAAGACATAAAATTTATAACTTTGAAAGCAGCAGTCTGTTTAACATAAATATGAAATTTTACTTCAGAGTTATAATTAAATTTGTCAATGTACCACATTGACAATAAGTAGAATATGTGCTGTCATTAGTTGTTTATGTGCACGTCCTTTAAAAATAAATATGATGTCACTATCTGTATACCAGGAGAATCACTCTATTAGTTAGTGGGAGTTGCCACGGCAACAGGCCTAACATATTTAAAGTAGGGTTGAGCTAAATGAATGTTTTAATGTTATTTTGTTTTTGGCGAATGTTGGCCACAGGAAAATAAAAGTTTAGAAAAAGTCGGTTTGTCATTAAGAACACCAAGATGGCAAGCAATACTTCCAGGCACTTCCTACAAAAAACAAGTTAGGTCTCTTTCTGCGGCAACAGAGAGCTTAAGACTATTTGTCAAGAGCTGTTCTTGTGGTAGATAAACAGTACACATCATTTGGTGCATATCCACACTGAATTAAATTTTAGAAAATAATTTCAAAGAGATAGGGAGTTATTGTCTTAATATTAGAGTAATCTCTCTAGAATTTAATAAACTTTTGCATTTTGAAAACCAAAAATTTTTCTCAAGAAGTTTTCCAGTGAAATTTTATATTCAATTAAATTTATTTACAGTTTTTTTTCCAACAACCTTAAAGGTTGGGGGCCCCATAGATTGAATACTACTGCTGTAGTCTATGTCACAGTGTCGTGCATTGCATTTTTAGCTGAAACAATACATGCCTATTCTTTAATCCTGATTCCTGTTAATATCCAGACAGAAGTTTATATATATATTTTGATAATCGAGCATTTTTAGTAATATTTCTACAGTATGAATTTGTATATTAATGAAAAGAGGCTACAAATTCCATTCAATTTTAGAACAAATTATAAACAACTGTACTTGTTTCTTTATAATATCATCATTATAAAAACATGATATTGAAACATGAAAAAGGAATTGTTACAATTGATATCGTATAAAATCATTTTATAGGTTTTAATCACAATTTAAAGTAAAAAGTTGTGCATTAAAAAAAAAACTTCTTTGGATTTTATCTCTAAAACTAATTTTGGACATTTTATATATATGAGTAATATAGTAATTATGTCACAGCAGGGAGGCAGAATTCATGAGGCATTTGTCAGATAAATTAGGAAGTTTTGTGGCTTGAGATTTGCACTGACAATTCTGTGGCTCAAGATTTAGGCTAGTAAATGTAGCTAATATAAAATAGTAATGCAAATAACTATTAATAACTGAATAAGCATTGTGTTATGCATTTTAAAATTAATTTTTTAATTTTCAGCTTGTTAAATTCTAGGGCACTGAACCCTTTCTCTGATGATATCACATAGTTCTAGTTTGTCATCTTTGATGCATTATCCATCTTTGAGAAAATGAATCTGTAATCTAGATTATTAACTTGCATAATGGCTTTATCTTATTCCAAGCTTCATGAACGAAAGGAAAACTTTGATTCAGAAATGTGACAGAAACTTCTTAATAAATATTAAAATACTTTTTATTAAATATGAATTAACTAGAAATGATTAGAAAGCAGTGTCATAATAAAACAAAGATAAAACAATTTCATCGCATAGAATTTTTTTTAAATATTTTTAAATGGAAATGTTTTAAATAGATCTTATGTATAAAGGTTAGAAAATATGGTAAAAATTGTACATGACATATTTTGCATAGTAACTTCAAAAGCACTTACTGCTTATTAAAATCTTCATCTTTTGAAGTCAACTTCTTGATTTTTGTCTTTTAGGTTAACATTTTTCTTTTTAAAACATTTTGAACTTCGTAAAATAAATCAGCCATTTTGTTTTGTGATCTAATTATTTTACCTTGTTTACAGAATATAGAGTCAAAGAAGTATCCAAAATTTATTCACTTTCTGGCAGAATATATTATGTATGCTTGTTTGATGTTCATATATTTTACCCAAAATTTCAGTGCATATTTTCAGGTATAGACTTTATGATGTGCATCCAGGTTTTAAATTCAATAAATTGCATTTATTTTCCTAGAAAAAAAGACCTTGGTAACTATTGAAGAAGGAAGTGTGTTAAAAAGCAATGTAATTATGAGTAAAATATGTTATTAAGTACCGATGATTGCAAACAAATCCAAAATTTCCGTGTATATATATAATTATGTTGATTTATTAAAAGGTAACTCAGCAGTCATTCATGTATGCATTTTAATAAATTTTAGTTTCATTTTTATTAATTAGTAGATTTTTTTCAAGTTTTGGTTGAACTTGAACTTGATTTACTTATGCTACTGAATTTAAATGATATTATAGATTAGTTAATAATTAGAATTAATTTGTTTACACAATTTCTTTTTAAATTATAATTTATCTTAAAATTACTATTTTAAGTAGTTACTGTTTACTATAATATATATATATATATATATTTTAAAAAAATTTTCCAGAATAAGTAGGAAGTGCATGGATTAAGCAGAAGTTTTTTAAATAGTTATTTTGAGTACATTATTTTAAATAAATTTTATTTTTTCTGTCATTCCAAAAATGTACACACACACTGTTTATGATATATACAACACAAGTTCTTGTTTTTCCATCACTTGTCCAAAGAACTATCAGTTTTGTTGTCTTTTGCACTATCATGATTGTGAATATGACCCTCCTTTCAAATTGTAAATATGTATTTTTTAATTCCTTCCTTTGCATTTGAGATTCCTGTTACTTTATCACATTCCTATGCTGGCAGTTTACACAAATCCATAATTAGTTCACAAGATCATTGATTTATCCAACCCTTTTTTACACTTGCTCTGTAATTCCATCTGGAAATTTTTCCTAGCAAAAGTGCTAATGTGGCTATTACAGGGATAATTTTTTTTTACCCCTTGTTGTATGCTTTTCGTAAGTTCAAAATGTAGACATTTTTCAATATGTGGTTTCTTAGAATAAAGTTGTTTGTAAGCATTTAATTTTTTTAACTGTTTTTACTGAACATTAATTTCTGATGTATTTCCAGCTGTGCAGACAGAAAATAAAAAGATTAATATAAACAGTTTAGGAATCTGATCATACATTTAAATACTTCTGTCTCCGATGCTAGGTAATTATGAATCTAAGTTTAGTGATTTCTGACAAGTTATCTATTTGCAACAGTTAAAATAGGGATAATCAATAGAATATAATACATGGTTCAGTAATGAATGAGGAAATCATCTGGCAGTAATGTTCAGTTTTGCCAGAAATCACAAAAGCTACCTGCATATCTATGTTGAATCTGAGAGATTGTGTGGATGTTAGGCATTGGCAGACTTTTGTTTGTTTTCTATTGTAAAGAATGGTTATTTTAAAGGTATACCACCTTTTAAAATGTGTCAGCCCAAATAGAAGCATTCTGTATATGATGCCAGTATTTTATTTTAATGTTTTATGATATTAGGCTTAATATGTTTCTGTATTATACAGAAGAACATGTCAGCACATGCATTCCTGTGGAGGTCCAAAATTATACTATTAGCATAAAATTGCCTTTTCCTTATCGATTTTTTTACCTCATTAGTGTAAATTTTATATGTTTATTTTTCAATGTGAGAAAAAAAATGTTGAAAAAATCTAGGAATATTTCAGATTTTCTGAAATCAATATTTTCTGACTATGTAACAGTTTGGCACACATGCAAAACATGTGCTTGTATGTGTAAAAAAAAAGTTATATTTTTGTATTCTATTTTAATTGCTTTTTTGAGGAAATGATTTGATGAGTTCATTTTGTTTTATTATCATAAATATAGTGACATAATAAAAAATATGAGTTTATTTTGTTTCCTTCATTAAATATGAATCAAAGGGACAAATAATGTAATATCTTTCTTTTGCTTTAGTTCCAAAGAATAATATGGCTTGGACTTGTAAATATATTTTCACTTATGATACTCCTGAAATGGTGTAACAATACTCAGAGTATGGGTGAGTTCTATATAGAATTTTTTCTAAATTTTTTTGCTTTTTGAAAAGAATAATTTGCTCCTGAAAAAGGGACAGCATGTTTTTTACCTTGCAGAATGTTCTAAAATCCTAGCATTTGAAGTAAATGCCAAAGTTGAATTTTATCAGTTATTGGGTAGATACACTAGTCAGCTTGTGTATACTTTTAAACCATCTGACCGTCACACATTTTGATAAGAAGCCTAGATTTCCCAAAACTGACATGTAAAAGAGGCATTTTCTTGATTTTAATACCAAACTGCCCCTGAGACTGGATTTGTGTACTTTTAATATATTGCCTTAATTTCTTGGATATGTTTCGAGATGCACGTATTTGTACTTTATTAAAACCCTACAAAAAATATTCTAGGTTGTGTGTGTGTGTATATATATATACATACACGCACACAACCTAGAATATTTTTTGTAGAGTCTTTTTTTTTGTAGGGTCTTTAATAAAATGTATATATATTGTATTGTTCTGTAGATATATATATATATATACAGCCTTGCCGATTAGAGGGTTAACAGTATTATAAGCTTTGTGCTAGGGTATTTAATCTTCGTTTTTGCAAATGTAAGTTCTGATATAAATCTGTATTTTTTGTTTAGTATGTTTTATGTGTTATTTATTAGTCTTCTATATATGTTCCATATTCTGAGAGATAGATGTATGAAAATTATTGTGCAGAAGTCATAAATTGATTTTTCTCAAAATTAAGCATATCCCAAAATTTAAAAAATATGTTTCTTGGAAATACCAGTTTCACAGTTCATACTTTTGAAACAGAGGTGATGATATATACAGAATCAGCACCAAATATATATTCATCAATAATTGTCTTTTCTGTTCCTTTGCATGAAATAGGCGCTTGCATTGTCTTTATGAAGTATTTTTGGAACTACTCTTATAGCAGTCCCTGGTTGGCGACAAATTTCTCGCCAAACATTTTTGGCGAGAAACTCCACGACACGCCATTACTATCTAAATTTTTTGTTTACATTTCGGACTTTAAGCCTAAAATGTCTGCAAAAACGTGGTTTTCACATGTGCAAAAACCACGTTTTTACACACAATTTACGCTATAAGTCCGAAATAAAAACAAAAAATTTACATAGTAAAAGTGTGAAGTTTCTCACCAAAAATGTTTGACGAGAAACCATGTACACAGCGATCTGTTTTAACTTTAAAAAACATCAGAGAATTGCAGAATTCGTGGCACTGCGCTGAAATAATCGCATAGCTCTGACCTCGCTAAAATAAACTAAAATAACAATACATTTCCACAAAAATATACTTCTACCAGCACACCAGTGAACAAATCATTCATTATTAATAACATAATTCCCTTAAAAACCATGTACACAGCGATCTGTTTTAACTTTAAAAAACATCAGAGAATTGCAGAATTCATGGCACCGCGCAGAATTCGTGGCACTAAGCAGAAATCATGACATTCTGCAAACCTCGCTAAAATAATAACAATAAATTTTTAAAAATATATACTGTAAGCATAAACACAAACCGTGAAGAAATAATTCATTAATAACACAATCATCTTAAATACAATATTCATTAAATACATTACAAAATGCATTAACATTCCCTGAAATACACGAGAAAAAACATAGCTTCACTTACCATTCAAAATTCTTTCGGACTTATGACACGTCATGCTCGGCTTCAAAAATCCTCACCAAAAATGTTTGATGAGAAACCATGTAGAAAGCGACTGGCTTTAACTTTGGAAGAAAAAAAAAATCACAGAATTGCAAAATCCTAGGCCTTAACGCAACCTACGCTTTCCCCAAACATAGGTTAAAAAAAAAAAAAACTAGGAACTACTCTTAAACTTTTCAACCACTTCCTTCAATCTAAGACACGCCATTCCCACGCACACACCGAAACTCCAAACACAGAACAAAACCACGGCACCCACTCAACTTTCAACGTCAAAAGGGTTGTGCTATACCAAAAAAATCCGGCCAAAAACCACCGCGGAATACACAATCGCGCCAAAAACCAGCACAGAACACATATCGCCACATTTGGTGACCACATATATCCAGGGAGCAACTGGGGGCTTATATCAGAGTAGAACCGTATTTTTATTGCTGAGTATATCTGCAACAAAATGAGTGAAGTCTATTTTCCTGTTGTTAGTTGTATGGAGATCTACTGGTAACTCTTGAAAAGTTCTGGAACCTTTTGTTAATTTCAGTATAAATTCAGTGTTTTTTTTTAATTATTTTTATTTTTATTTTTTGAATGGGTGTTCAACATATTTTCATAGTGAGAAACATGTTAGCCTACCAAAGGAGCATAAGGCATGTAAATGGAGTAAAAGGCTTTTAATTGTTGCTTTCCTTGAGCTTTAGGTTAGGTTAGGTTATTCAGTTATGGCAAAGCACACGAGGGCTATCTGCTTAAAGGGAGGGATGCCTTCGTGGAGGACTTTCTAAGGGAAACTGGCTCGTATACATGTTACACATGAGGAAAACCTCGAAAACGCCCATGCAGCCAGCCCGTTCGCGGGATTCGAACCTCGGACCGAACTACCAGTGTTCAGCGTCTTTACCGATCGGCCACTGGTGGGCCTACCTTGAGTTTTAAATAGATGAACAGGTGCCATGTGAGGAAAAACATAAGAGGGATAACAGGTGATTACTTGACTGGTATAAACATGACAGTAATAAGTGCTACAATTTCTTGCATTTGTTCTTAGAACTTTCTTCACTGTCAGTAGCAAAATTTTCTGGATTAGAATCATATTTCAGATTTCACTGTCTGTTAGTTCATTGTGATTAGTGCGTTGTTGTCATCGCAATGGAATACTTCTGTTATATCATCTTCATTTATTACTTCTCCACATTTTTTCACAAATAATATTAATTGAAAAATTTTGTTTCTTGTTTGCAGTATCCAAACACCTTTAAATTTGTGGCTGTCATCATCTGCTTTACACTATTGGCATTGTATCATGAGATTGCCAACTAAATGCA
Organism: Stegodyphus mimosarum; assembly: GCA_000611955.2. Classification (NCBI taxonomy): domain Eukaryota; kingdom Metazoa; phylum Arthropoda; class Arachnida; order Araneae; family Eresidae; genus Stegodyphus; species Stegodyphus mimosarum. Next base: position 42,692 of record KK113564.1, on the reverse strand, counting down.
TATTGTTCTGCTAAAATTTGTTTTGCTCCTGTCACCCACTGAGGAAGTTATGCCTGAATTATAATAGTTTTGTAATTTCTTATACTTATGCCCCATATGTGCTTAATCCCTTGAGGACCAGCCCATAGAGAACGAAGTGCAGCCACGGGATCGAACCCTCGAAGATGGAGTGCCGCCACTGGCCCGTGCATTTTCACCAGTTAAGCCTACTTTTACAAAAAAATTCATATAAAATCAGCATTTTAATATAATGACCTCAATTTTTGAAGATCCATACTTATATACTAATCATTAATATGTATTAATATAAAGAATATCACATTAATAGAAATAAATGAAACATGCAAAATACTAAAATTATAAGCATGAAAACAAATACTATACACATGAAAATAAAATTACAAATACGAAGTCTAAAAGAAAATTAAGCAATAATTATCTTTAGGTAATTAAATTGGAATTTAATAATTCTGCTGTGTGTGAAATATTTCAAAACGAGAATCGACACACAAGACAATGACAGCTTTTTTAGCCGAGCAAGTGACATGCATCATGCATCAGGAAAGCTAATAATGCTGTAAAGTTACTTTTCAATTAACCAAGAAAGTCTATGATAAGTTTTAAAATAAATATAAAAAAGACAACTGGTCTGAGCTTTTCCGTCACGAAAGTTTGGTGACGTTACACCCACTATAGTCAACTAGAAGTGTTTTCCCACTTTCTCATGACCAAAAAAAAAGGGGGGGAGAGCTTCATGTATTTTCCACGTTCTAATAATGAAAAACGCAAAGAATAAAAACAAAGACTACGAAGAAATGAAATCCCTATCAAAATAAACAAACACGCTGATATCCCTTTAACTTAAAAGGCTGTGATTCCCTTGCTTACACCAATAAATCTATCAAAACCAGAAGCACAGAACAGAAACTGATGCTCATAGATGAAGATCAAAAGCCACATCACTTAAACGATGTGAAAACCATTACCATTTAGCACCATCTTCTGGCATTTAAAAATTCAAAAAAATTATTCTGTTTTCAAGTTACATATGTGCATTACATATGTGCATTGGGCCAAAGAGATCGATTGGAGCTCTTTGCATATACGCTATGCTGGGCTGTTATGAGTGGAATCATTAAATGCGACGCTGATCCTGAACGGGTTAAGAAGTCTCAATGAAATAAATTCTGATGTATGCTTAAGGCAGTATTTCTCCATTATGTAGTTGTCATGCATTTTGGTGGGTTTTTAAATCTTAACCAATATCTAATAAGAATAGATTATAGATGGCAAACACACATTCACACGCTGCACGGCAGATGCTGGCTAACAGCTCATCACCACCATGCACCGAAAAGCTTGGCAGGTGCATAACAGAAAAGTACCTGTAAGTCTTATCAGAACAACATATCGACTATTCTTTATTCAAATAGCACTAAAAAGCCTGTGAATATCATTTAGATCATCAATTTTTATTAGTTTTTGTAAAATTTCTCCTCATCAGTGCATTTAACTCTTAAGTTTGTAATAGTCGCCAAGCAACTAAAGGTCAACGTAAAAGGTTACTATGCTGTTTGGTGTTCAGTTATTGTTTGGTATAAAAAAAAAATGTTTTAGACATCACTTCGTAAGCCACTAAAAAGCCTGTGAATATCATTTAGATCATCAATTTTTATTAGTTTTTGTAAAATTTCTCCTCATCAGTGCATTTAACTCTTAAGTTTGTAATAGTCGCCAAGCAACTAAAGGTCAACGTAAAAGGTTACTATGCTGTTTGGTGTTCAGTTATTGTTTGGTATAAAAAAAAAATGTTTTAGACATCACTTCGTAAGCCATTTCTCAAGATATCCTGAGTTGATAGTTGTGGTGATGAAAGCAAAAAAAAAAAAAAAAGAAG
>KK113564.1:4031-40738 GCA_000611955.2 Stegodyphus mimosarum | reverse complement strand
AAAAAAAAAAAAAAAAAAAAAAAAAGTAGTAGTAATAATAATAATAATAATAGAAGATTTATTCAAGAGGCTTGCATAAGGCTTACATTAATCAGCAGGTGTAAAATCAGCAATACACTTTGATAGAATATTTTGGTTTGAGATGCATTTCAAACAGTTAAGTGGCTGTGAAGCCAGATTATTTGCCATCCAAATTTATACTAGTAATTGATTCTGTTACTTCAGACTTCAACATGGAGATTTTTTATTTAACGCTGAAGTCAAATTAAGAATCAGGACCCTTGACATGCCTTATTATGAAAAAAATGTCTGTTGCCTATGTGTGAAGCATTAAGCGTATGCTGCTCTTGGAATCTTTCTCCCTTTTTGTGAATAAAATTTATATTAAAACTTGTTATGCATCTTATTTTTGTGTTAAATTATATTTTGACATGTAATTTGATTTTCCCTCTTATCAAATCAAAATAACCATCAAGAAGATAGAATATACAAAAGCATGTTTATCATATTTTCATTTTCTCCAAACATATGAAAGCTTTCTCATTAATTTGCTGCTATGGATCAACGTTATGACTCTCAATAAATAATTAAATAAATAAAGGCAGTTTAATAAATACTTATTATTATTCATAAAAAGTGCATATTTCTGTCTCTGTTTGAATATGTGTGGTGATGGAATGATGAACATCAGTGAAAAACCTTTGAGAGCTTTTGCTTGGCTTTCGCAGGCTTGCTTACAACCTAGGCTCACAAGGTTTGAAGTTTTATAGGTAACTTAGTACACCAAAACTTTCTTATAATTTTCAATAAGCTTGTTTTCTCCTTATCAAAACAGGAAAAGTAGACATGGGGGCATTTAAAGGTGGACTTTAAATGCCCCTTTTGGACTCTACATTTCATATAATTTGGGACTCTACATAGGTTCCCAAATTGTCTTCCTTCAACCGTGTTTGCAAGTTGATGCTCTACAAGTTGCTATTAATTTCAAATGATCGCTAAATATCTGGAAAATTTGTGATATTCGTTTTCAGAATATACCCTTGTCAAGGGTATAATAACGGATCAAATTTAAAAAAAAAAAAAAAGTGGATTTCAAAGTTTTCACGGAAATAACAAATTTTCATTCTATGGGCTGTTCATCTATCATGAGAAGAGACTCGATCTTACCTGTCAGAAAGGACAGTTTATTTTACTGTGGGGAGAGATACAGAGAACCCATCAAAAGATGCAAATGAGTGAATTCAAATTCCATTTTTACAGTGCATGTACAGTAAGCTCCATTTTACGTGGAGTAGATGGTGGGATCATCGAACACTGCATGATGTGGGCATAGCAAAGTTTCTTCTCATGGCGAATAGACTGTGCTCTAAATTTAGTTAAATGATACAATAAACATGAGTAGAAACAATTTGTGTACTCCACGAAACCTTTGGGCATTTCTTTTGAAGACTGCATCTGATTTAACACTGCAGAAGCTGTCAGATATTCCATAAGATACTAAAATTGAAGCAGTTTTAACTCAACCACTTCAATTAGGATAAATTTGATTTATTGCATGAAATTTTGATATATGGTAATTTTAGTTAAAAAGTACAGTGTGGTGGAATCATTTTTAATTAATGTTAAAAATTTCAAGTTTTTGTTTCGTTTAGCAGTATTTCCTATTGGAATAAATGTTGTTCATGAATAACTATGTCATGAAGTATGAATATCATATTGGTTTTATAATTTATTGAAAGATTAAAGGTATTTTATTAGAATGCAAAATAGATTCAAATCAGTAAATATTATTACTCTCTAGTTTTAAACAAATTGAAACTGAGAAGGAGGATTTTAACAAGGACATAAGTGAAGAATCAAAATTTATTTAAATTTACGTGATGGAACAGTTTTTATACAAGCATCATGACAAATTACTACAAATAAAATTAGCATATTTTATATTTTTTTTATAATATGTGCACTTTGTTACTTGGATGTTTTGAGTGGCTAAAAATAGATGGTGGTAATTTTTATTTCTTACGTAATGTTTCAAAAATACATAATGAAGATTTAAGAAAAAAATTCATGCTTAAAGCTTTTTGAATAATGTTAAGAAAAAACATGTTACAACAACATATTTGATTAAAGATATAGCAGCAGCAAGGATAAATTCAAATCTGAAACCGTAGAGATAAAATGCTTCAGTTTAATTCATATCGTAGGAGTAAAACTTATGACATTATCCAGTTAATGGTTATCAAATAATTTTGTAATTAATAATTTATCAGTTCTATATAAGGTATTTTTAATTTTATTTGTTAACATTGCAAGCAGTGAGTAATCATTTTGGAAAACAAAATTGCTAATCAAAAGCCAACTTATACATATGATCATTTACAAATTCTTGATTCAAAACTACAAGCATACAGCTTCCAAATCTTTCTATTCATAATTTTTGTATTCATGAATAATTTATAAATAGATTATAAATATTTTAGATACTTAATTATATTCCACCTTGTTTCCATCTGAAATTAAAGTAATTTAATATTTCTTACAAAAATATGCAAATTTATGTATTTTAATTTAGCCTTCATGTAACTGTTTGTGCTTTAAAATATGAAATATTCACTTCAAAAATATATTAGTAGAGTTAGTGGTATTTCTGTTTGAGTAATAAAATGAATATCTTATTTTATATACACATAATTTTCAATAAAGTATTTTTCATAAGTTGTCTTATTATTTAAAACAAATAATATGCTATGTACATATTTAAAGTTTGAAAACATTTTGTGTGCTGAATACTGAAAAGTTTTTCCAGGTTATAGTCCTATGTTAAATTAGAAAATGCTTTCTTCAACTTTTTTCTAACAGCAGTTAAAAAATGTTTTTAATCATTTATCTGTTGACAGTAAGTATCAGAAATGCTTTATGAAAATCTTGATGATTCGAAAATGTTTCCTGTTTTTGTAATCATCACTGACTAAAACAGTTTATCAGCACAGGAATTAAATTTATAATTTATGCAGTTTCTTGGTAAAATTTTCCTGTTGAGATGTTAACTGAATGCTTTTATACAGAATGCTTATATGCTTATATTGAACGCTTATATGCTAATATGCTTTTATACAGAAAGTAATTAAATAAGTTTCTACAGAAAATAATTAAATGTCCTAAACATCCTTGAAGTGAAACTAAGTAAAATGTGTACTTTTAGTGTAAAATGTTAAGTTATATTTTTAAAATTATGTTTTTAAATGTTAGACTGCATGAATAAAATGGATGTGTTTTTCATAAAAGTGTTTTAAGGAGAAAAGGATGGTTGTTTATTTAGAACAATGTGAATTGCTTATAAAACATAATGATGACAACATACTTATAAAGAGCACTATGTGATTTTTAGTCTGTATTGTAAAGTTTAATATTCAATTTATCTTTTAAGTCATTTATATTTCTGCAACATCTTTGTAATGGTATTCATTTTTCAACTATTCTGTATAGTGTAGGCCATCAATTATTGTATGTATTTTTGAGTGAAAATATGTTTTTTCTTTCTATAGGTCTTCTTGCATACACATATCTAATCTTCTTTGATACATTATGGTACGTATTTTAAAGAAATTGTGTTCTCTTTTACAAAAGCTGCTCATGAAATTTCAGACTTTTTATTTACGTTATGTCTGAATCACTGAATGTAAGGACTACCACTTTTAAAAGTTAATTTCTACTATAATTTTAAAGATCATCATGTTTCTAAAATGCCATTTGGTAATTAGCCCAAAACAAGTATTATTTAAAAAAAGAACTGAAAAATGATGTTAAAATTTATCATATTTGAAAATAATAACTAATGTGATATAAATAGTGGAGTAATTACAAAAATTCATGTAGAATTTAAATGTGTTATTTAATACAATTTATATTATTAATATATTTCTGTAAAATTTTATATTTATTAAAATGTATTACGATTCTAAAGATCCCATCTTGCTGATGATAATATTAGTCAAGAGAGGAGATAATATTTGTATCATTGGTATGCTAGCTGAGTTTCTTAATGTTTTTGATAACTAGCTGCATTTATGGCCTGCTGCGTAGCATAATGATTTTAATGAATCATTATGTATATATATAAAACTTTTGTAATGTGCCAGCTAATGTAATTGTATGGGTCCAACTAGTAAAATAATTATAACTGAAATGAATCTGCGTTTAGTACGTTTAAATTGCGTAGTTTGTTAATCAATAATAGAATAAATTTGAAAAAAGTATTAAATAACTTGTGCTTTGCTGAACACACCAATGCGTGGAAGATAAAAAAATGTACTTAAATTTGGACGTCGGCAACACATCTCTTGCATGTCGCCGAGTTATTTGATTAACTTCGAAAGACAAATATATGTCTTCTTGATGAGTGCCAACGTAGTTTTTATATTGCTGAGCTCTTCAACACAACTTTCTTAAATTTGCATGAAATAGAAAATAAACAAAAGATAAATTTAAAGTTCAGGCTTCAAGGATCACATGTACAGGTTTTGCCACTGTTTTTCCGCAATGCAGTGTTAAATTGGAAGAGCAGTACTGTATTTCTGAAAGTGGTGACACACTTCTCTTGTATTGCTGAGTTTTCGTATTAAATTTGAAGCATGAATTTCTTACACTTTGCAAAGTGGTACATAAATAGTATAATATCATGAATAACATAAATAGCTGTGTTTTTTAAAAATTCTTTAAATTTGCACAAAATATAAAATAAATAAATAAATTCAAAATCTGGCCTTCTAGGCACACATGTTTAGATGGACAAAATGTGTGTTCAAAATTTGGTGACTCTGGGTGCTGCCTTTTGTCCACAATGCAAAGAGCATAACATCCATACAAATTCTTGATTATTTAATAGTAGCGATAACACTTTCTGATAAATATTTACCTAGTATTTAAAAACAAGCAAAAAAAAAGTTATTTTTCAGAATATTTAGTATTGAAATGAAACTGGATTTTTACACAATTTGATCTGTTCAAATCCCCAAATGAGGATAGATTAGCCAATTTCATTTATTCCCATGGCTATCGTAGGTGTGTTGTTAACTGAGGGCATTAAATTTTAAGACAGTTTAGTTTTTCCATGGTTCATATAAGTGATATTATTTTACATTTCAATACTGTATTTTATTTCGTTCATATTCATGAAAGTGTTATGATATATTAATGACTTCTGTGCAAAATAAATAGTGCAGTTATTCTGAATTTAAACTGTTGAAAGGGACTTCGTAAGAACAATAAGCTCACTTCAAGAAATCATTATAGTCCCAGTCAACCATAGTCCCCCCAACCATAATCCTAGAAAATTGCATACCTTATCCTTTGGGCGTTTTTTAAAGAAATAAGAAATAATTGCTGGATGTCGATTTACCCCAGATGCTTCCATGTACACTGCGCAAAAAAAAGGGGGGGACAGTTCTATATCTCCTGTCCTACTGGGCCGATTGATGAAATTCCAATTGCGTTTTTCATGTCTCGAAAGCGTGACTTAGGATATATATTAGATTTATATATAACATTATTCTAACATAGGTATTTTGTCACAAAAAGGGCCTTTTTCTGAAATAACATACCAATTTTTTTTCCATATTTCGATTCTACGACACAAATTATGCCTAGTTATTAAATTTTGTAAAATTTGGTGCAAAATTTACGAAGAAATTCAAAAATTTATTTTTTTCAGTTTGCACCAAGAATAATTCACTTGCTGATCTTCTTAATACATGGCCTATTTTCCTATCCCTTCCATTGTAATGGAGCAGAAAAAAAGTTACATCTTTCTTACCTTTTTACATTGTGCACAAGCGGAGAAAAAGTCAGATCATTCTTCTTTCAAGTAATTTCAGCAAAGTGCGTAAACCACATTAGATGTTATTATCGCTTTCAACAAATATACCAAATTTCAAAACACGCCAATATATAAACGCACGTATATCTTCGAAAATTTTGAATAAAAACTCTAATTTTTTGTAGGTATACTTAGAAATACATCTACTTTAAGTTGATGCTAAAAATTTTATAGGTTATAATTTCAAATTTTTTTTCAAAAAATTTATAAAAATACAAATTTTAAAAATAAATCATAAAAAATGGGTGAATTTTGTTTGTAGCAAACCTAAATTTCGAACTGTGAAAAAAGCAATCGAAGTAAGTGTAATAAAAAAAAAAGAGATATTAATAAATACATACCAAATTGAATTAACATTGAGGAGCTAAAATTTTGAGAGCTAATTTTTTAAGAACTACTCGTGCAATTTTTACAAAACCTGGCAGTTTGGCGTAATTTGAGTCGTTGAATCGAAATATGGAAAAAAATTGGCATGTCATTTCAGAAAAAGTCCGATTTTGTGTTAAAATGCCTATATTAGAACAGTGCTATATATAAATGGATGGGAAATGAGAGATATAGAACTGTCCCCCCCCCTTTTTTTGTGCAGTGTACATCCGGTACAAAAATGAAATATTATAATTATCTGTCTAAAGTTGCACATTATGCAGTTTCAAAAGGATTAATTGCTGGCGAACAGAGAAATAGTTTGTTTAGCTGGCTTTATGCTCTTTTTTGAAGAAGCTATTTTTTAACTGTTTATTATCTATTATGGCATTCATCAAGTTAAAAAATGAATATTTATTTATTCATGATTTTGGCAGATATTCCATGTAATAATCAAATAAACACACGAATTATTCGTTATTTTTATGGATCACAGTTTTACCATAGCATGTTTACTTGTTAATATATTTGTTAGTTTTCATGTACAAGAAATATATTATCCTCATATTTAGTTCATTTTGATGAAAACCACTACACATCATTCCATTCTGTTTGTAATTAAATTCACATTTTAAATCACATTTAAATTTTACTTCAATTTCTGCTTCTACTTTTTACCATTGGTTTTATTTATTATGAATGCTGTTTGAAATCTGAACTTTTAATACTTTATATTTAAATTATTAAATAAATGTTACACTTTTAACTAATTTAAACATGCACTAAATATCAAAGTATTTCTATATGACATAATTGCATATAATATTAATTTTGCAGTAATTTTTTGATGAGTGAAAGGGATCTAGAAATCCCATTTAGTTATTTCTTTAACATCTTCCATAAGAATGAGTTCATAGCATGTATTTTTATTAATGTGCCTAAGAAGTAATTGTTCAGATAATAAGTAGTTTTACCAAGATGGTTTAGTTGATTAAGAATCTATATGTGTTTTGATTATACTATACGTCTAAATGATTATTTAGATAGCAAATAAGCAGTATTCTCTAAATAGGAGATCATCATTATGGAAAATGTAAGATAATTTAAGATGCTGCTTCAAATAGTTATATAATAAAACGTGGATAAATATATATGATATATTGTATTTCAGATATCTTTGTGAGATTTTTAATTCCTGCAGTTAAGTCATTTTTAGTACTTCAAATTAAATTACTTCAATTTGTATGAAAAACTTGCTGTAAAATTCTAACAAATATTATTCAAAGATGAATAATGTAAGCAAATTGTTACATTTAAATGCCGTAAAAATATGTTAAATAAAATTGTATAGATATACCAGTTTATAGTTGTAGTTTCTTGCTGGTTTGTTGTTAATTATAGCAAAACATTCAAGTGCTATTTGCCTAGAAAGGAGTAATTTCACAAATTTTTTTTGAGAGAAATTGACCCATGTTACATAATCCTAAAGTTTCCGTGAAACTGGGTCTTTCATTTACGAAGAGCTAGATGATGAATTACCAGTATCCCAGGCTTTAACCACTTGTGGGTTACGTTTTCTTTCTCTCTTTTATTTGCTTTTCTTAACTTACCATATAGATACATTTTTCATGCTTTTATGATTATATATTCTAGTCATTTAATACTTTAAAAAAAATCTTAACCTTGAAACGCTAATGCATTATTTTATATGTAATATAAGACATTAAAAAAAAAAGAGAGAAAGCAAATTTTTTAACAGAAATTGGCAGATAAAAAGTTGTTAAAAATGCAATTGAAGAAAATAGTAAACTATAAAATGTCAGGGTTGATTTTTTTTTTCTTTTTCTTTGGAGGTTATAGTGGATAGTGGGGAGAAGGTTAGCATGTTATTTTGATGCATGTTTAGACTCAAATCATATTTTCTGAAGTTATTTTATTTAATGAGTTCAGGTCTTCATGAAAAAATTATCTTTTAGGGATTTTACAAAAATAAAAAAAAAAATTTTAAAACTACTTTAAGACCAAGAAAACAGTAATTTTTTTAAATAATGATTTAAATTTTTCATTACATATTACTGCTTATTGAATGCATAACTTGAATCAGCTTTATTACTTTATCCTATTTAAAATAGCTGCATAAACATGTTTCATGTAAAATCTGTATGAAAATTGTTTTCTTTGTGTGGCTTATAATGTGGTACTAATAGTTAAGTTATAGAGCTTTAAATATTACTTATTTCTGAGGCACCTCACATTTTTATTTACCTTGGTAAGGTTTCACTTTTTGTAATATTTTAGGACATGTATGAAATTTAAGTAATTAGTTTGAATATGCACTTTTTAGCATTGCTACATTAAAACCAATATTGATTTTTGAAATTTCAGTAAAATATTCCTGCATGACAGAATTAAAAATCAAACTGGGGAAACAGAATTCTGTATTTTTTTGCTTTTTTTTATTTTAATATAATTTTTTAAAGGAGATGATTAAAATGGCTAAAGAATGATGCTTAGTTTTTCTGAGAAAGTTTTGATGAATTGTGTAATTTTTAGTGCACTTTTTTTTAAATTTCATATGTATTTTATGTTGTTGAATTTATCCCAAATTTACTTAAAACATCAATTATTCTTTTTTTTTTTCTCTCTCTCTCTCTCTCTAGTTTATGCATATGTGCCCTTAGCATATGGGTCGAACAAAAGAAACCAAATTCTCAGTATACGTTTGGGTAAGTGAAATTTTTTTGCATTATTTTGATTTATTGGTATTTTAACAACAATCTAATCAATCACTTATGTGTATATTTTTTTCCTGATCAAACTCCCTTCCTTTTAAATTTAGATACGAACGAGTTGAAGTTCTTGCAGTTTTTGTATCTACAACTTTTTCTATAATCAGTTCACTTTTTACTGTAAAGAAAAGGTAAAAAAAATATTATTTTATTTAAAAAAAAAACTTATGAATAATTTTAGTTTTATTAGTTAAAATATCATTCTTTTTTCTCCTTTCCTTTCAGTATAGTGCGGTGGATACAACAATCTCAAGTTCATACGTACGTCTGGTTTCATTTATACTTAAGGATTCAGTAATATAATTCTGTATACATGTGAACTGAAATATTGATTTTATTCTCTTATTACAAGTTACTATAATATCTTATATTTAATCAGTAGTTTTGTTATGTGTTTCTAATAAATAGTAGTATAAGAATTTTTTTATCTTTAGCTAAAAAGCATTTATTTGTCATCAAAATTTTCAACAATTTTTAAAATTAAATGTTAAAACGCATTTCATGGTCATGTTTATTTATTTATTTTGTTTAAAATATATTTTCAGTGCTTTTTTCTCAAGTGGCATATTGTTATAGATTTTTAAATGCCCAAAATAAATAAGTTTTTTAAATATAAGTTTGTAATTAATACTACAGTATTATTCTGCTGTTATTAAAAAAAGTAAGTAAATATAGAACAGAATATGTAGTTCTAATTTATAGTGGCACTTTAAGATATGATTAAATTTCTAAACTTGTTAAAATTCAAAAGTGCAGTTGTTAATCTGAATCTTAAAAATGGGTTAGCAAATGTATAAATGTATTTCCATTTATATAAAAAATATGAAATAAGTTTATAAAAAATGCGTTTGTGGTTAACTGGAAGCACACTCGACGTTATTCAAAAGGTCCAGGATTCGAACCTCGGCGAAAGCAATGCATATTTTTCACCAGCCAGGTGGTGGTATAGTGGTTAATGACTTTGACTGCAGTAGCGATGGCCCCAGGTTCGAATCCCGAAGAAGGGATGGTTGTAACTGTTCGTCCCTTCATGGTGGCCACCTGTTAGGTGCTTCCATAATGAAATGGCCATCACTTCCAGCCCTTATGGTGGCACAAGAGTAATAGCTATTAAATAAAAGCACCTGGTCATTAAAAAGTAATAATTTTATAAAAATCGGTTTTAAAATAAGGTATTAATTTCATCCAATTTGTAAAAGATTTAGAATGGGATAATTATGTAATACTTTTTGTAATTTAAATGAATAAAATGATCAGATGATAATTATTTAATTTGTCATCTTCACTGAATTTTTTGGAATATTTTATGTCTACTTTCATAATGAATCTACACCAAGTATTTCCACTAGAATATAGTTTTTGGATGTTGTGTCCAAGAATAATTTTATATTTAGTTAATAAATTCAATGAAGTAAACAAGTGCTTTTTTGTAATAAACGTATTAAAAAGTAAAAGTTCGAAAGTAGCGTAAGATGTTATTGTTTAAATAGGAATTCAACAGTCAAGATTTTAATTTTTTTAATGGAATAAAAATGTATTTCAAGCAGACTTCATGAAAAAATTAGCATACCTGCATAAAATTTTATTATTTGTAATGATGAATGAATTTTATTTTACTTATTAAATATATATCTATCTGGAAAACTGGAAATACTATAATTTAAATTTCAAAATTGTGCATGAGTGTTGGGAACATTAATAGGCTTGATTTTAGGAAAGCCATCATTATTAATGTACAGTTGAGTTTAATCCACGTGGGATGGAATTGGGCTTAAAGTAAATGTTTCTAAAGAGTGAATTATATTTAACTTAATATGCAATATCATTTATGTTAATTCTTTTGTTTATTTATTTTGTGGACAGTAAGGTTGTGCTGTTTTCTTTTATATTTATTACATGTGAAATTGTGCATATAGTAGAACATATATTTTTTTATTTAGCATTTTTGCTGAATAAGAATACCATTATGAAATTATTATTTAGATATATTAGATGTACATTTAGTTCATGTATCATGTGAAAACATAATTATTTATATTTGAGAAAGTTCTTTCTATATAACTTTATTTTCATTTGTCTGTTTATGCAATTTTTTCTAGTGGCCGTTTATTTCCTGGAATTATTGTGGCTTTTTTATGCCACATGTTAATAACATATTGTATGAAGAATAAAGGTTTAAATCTTGTTATATGTGCATCTGATTCAAGCTGGCTACAGAATCGGATGTCATCCATTAGTCAGAGGTAACCAAATTTTTATCTTATGTATATTACATTTGAAGATTTTTAAAGTAATTAAATAAATACTGCCCTTTATTGTTGGAAATGTGGTTTTATAAAAGTAGTCAGAAAAGTTTATTCTGACTCTCTTAATTTAACTTGGTCCAGAAATGAAACAATACTCCTTAAATAAAAATGAAACTTAAACCTGCTGTTACTAAAGTATTTATTATTCTCAAATGTGACAAAAGAGAGAAATTAAAGAGGTGATTTTACATCTATACAGTGTTTCATTAAGCATACTTTAATTAAGAAAAAAATTGAAATTTTTCCGCACGATTAGTATTTACTTTGTTCTAGTCCTCTTTTGGTACATTGACCACAAGATGGAAGTCACTGTGACTTGTGTCAAACCATATTTTCTGGTGATGGGATCATACATTCAGAATTTTTATGGGTACTTAAATATTACCTGGTCCTCGTTATAAGTCCAACTATCTGTTAGGGACTTTGGCAATAAAATATGTTTTTGACTTTAGCACATTGATTTTGTTTCCAAGAAGTAGTATTTCCCAATTCCATTAAAAACTGCATTAGATTTTTGTTTTCTACAGCTGTCTGTGTCTTCATGTGAACTCTGCTAACTAAAAGGCAAGTGACTTCTTTTGAACTAGTTTCAAGTTCTTATTCTAATATTTTATTGATGCTATGGTTCTGTCAAATTTTTTGGCAAGAAATCGCATGTGTTAAAATGATAGATTGCTTCTGCTGGATATTTCAGTAAATCTAGTACATTCGCAAAGAAAAGCGTGATAAAAATTAATGCAAGATAAATAGCTGCTGTCCTGAGAACTTTCTATGGAAATGGGCTTTGCTTTGTTCTCTCCACGAAAAAATAGTGCAATGCAGCTGTGTACTTCTAATTCATCTTAAATTGACATTGAAATAAATAAATAAAAACAAATTTCACAACCCTTCCTTAGCCCACAGGAAAAAAGTGAGCATTAATAAGAAGAAGAGAAAGAAATTTACTTTGAGGATTGCAGCAATGTGCAAGCTTGCAGCAAGGAATGTAGCATCAGAGGCATCAAAAGTATTGGTGGGTATTGCTTACTAGATTTCAGGTACACTGCGCAAAAAAAAAGAATGGGACCATTCTATATCTCCCGTTCTACAGCCGATTGACGAAATTCAAATTGTGTTTTTCCATGTCTCGAAAGTGCGACTTGGAATATGTATTAGATTTATATATAGCATTGTTCTAATATAGGTATTTTGACACAAAATCGGACTTTTTCTGAAATGACATGCCAATTTTTTTTTCCATATTTCGATTCTACAACTCAAATTATGACAAACTGCCAAGTTTTGTAAAAATTGCACAAGTAGTAAAAATTTTAGCTCCTCAATGTTAGTTTGATTTGGTATGTATTTATTAATATCTCTCTTTTTATTGCACTTACTTGATTCCTTCTCTCACAGTTTGAAATTTAGTTTCATTCCAAATAAAATTCACCCATTATTTATGATTTATTTTTAAATAATTTTGTAAATTTTTGGGAACAAATTTTGAATTACTTTTATTAGTTTTGAATTATTATAAAATGTTTACCATCAACTTAAAGTGGATGTATTTCTAAGTATACCTGCAAATAATTAGAGCTTTTTATTCAAAATTTTCGAAGATATACGTGAATTTTTATGGTGGCGCATTTTGAAATTTGGCATATGTGTTGAAAGCGATAATAGCATCTAATGTGGTTTACACACTTTGCTAAAATTATTTTAAAGGAGCAATGTGACTTTTTTCCCATTCATGCACAATGTAAAAAGGTAGAAAAGATGTGACTTTTTTTCCACTCCTGCACAATGGAAGGGATAGGAAAATTGGTTGCCAGGTATTAAGAAGTTTGCCAAGTGAATTTTTCCTGGCGTAAACTGAAAAAAATTTGCCAAGTTAAAGTTTTGAATTTCTCCATAAATTTCCCACCAAATTTTACAAAATTTAATATCTAGCCATAATTTGAGTCTTAGAATCGAAATGTGTAAAAAAATTGGTATGTTATTTCAGAAAAAGACAGTGCTATGTATAAATCTAATATATATCCTAAGTCGCACTTTCGAGACACAAAGAACGCAATCTGTATAAAATCAGCAAGTGAGAGTTCTGAATAGGAGGGGATAAAGAAATCCAGGTTTGGTGTCAAAATTAGTAAATATATATATATATAAATTTGAGCTGCCTTATTGCAAAACCCTTTTCCCTGGATACAAACTGCATGTAAAAATGTTGGACACTGGACACAGACTGCATACTGGAATAGAAAAACCTCAGAAGTGTGATAAAAATCTTTCTTTTGGCTTAATGCACAAGTTTATTTGATTCTAATGTAGGGTAGAGAATTATTCTCTTCTAAAGGAATTTTTTAAGTCACAGCTCTGTTGTGAAATTATTTGACTAAAAACATGTAGTCTAATTGAATCTTAGAATCAATAATAAAGTTTGCAGGTGTTATTATTGTTACTATTGATTTTTATTTAAAATAAAAATATTTTATGGACATTGCTAGAGAAATGTATCTTATCATAAAATTTGTCCTTGTCTTGTTTCAAGGGTAGCATCCCATAAATTTATTCAGTGTGTTCAATCCTTTTGACTAAAATGTTTATTGTTTTGAATTTTTTACTGTAAAAACCTTTTAATGCTTAAAATAATGTGTGTTATCATTTTGTTGATTTTTTTAGTTAATTTAATTGGATTATTAGAGAATGATATTTTGGTCAGAAACCATATAAAATGTTAATTCACTGTAAAATTAACAGTTAATCTTCTGTGTGATTAATTAATCATGTCTTATCACTGTGGCTTTATAGTTCAACCGCCTCATCGGCGACCATGAGTGCAAACACGCATACGCCATTCGAACCGAATTATTCTCAAAATGGGGTGGAAGGATGGTGACTTTCTTTCCCTCCAGCATATCTCTTTTCGAAGAAGAGTAGACTTTCATGTCGCAGCAAGTGATAACGCTCCTTGTGGATGAGTCTATGTGTTTTGGCAGAATGCCAGCCATGGTTGCTTTTGAGATGGTCGAACTATACCTATAATCCTAATTGTTAACTGTGCCAATATAATCAATGTTGTGTTTATCTAAAAATTTTAAAGATGCTTTGTTATTCAAAAAAAAATATTTTTGATTTTCAGCTTATGCCATATTGTTCCTGGTTGGAATGGTACTTCATGGCCTAGGATAAATCCATTTTCTCTTTTAGGATGTGCAGCTGGAATGATTTCAGTTTTTGCTCTCTTTTTTATTGATATTTAGTAAGTATAGCTTATACTGCCAGATCAACTGTTTTGTTTCCTTCCTTTATGTAGTAGTTATTGCATTCTTATTGAGAAATATGCTCTAGATTAAAGCTGTTGTAAATAGGAAATAGATACATATTTTTTAAATTACTAAAGCAAAATTCTCTTCAAAGTATTTTTACATATTTTGATGCACAAGCATCTTAAAATTAATAAAAATACAGTATCCGATAGCTATGTGAGGAAATGCATGTTAACATATTGATAATCCTTTTCTTATATCTAACAACATAACTGTATATTTTTTAGAGACTGAACTATAAAGATAAATTTGTTTGGTTGCTTGTCAACTCAAGCAACCAACTGTATTTTAACTGCATATGAGTACATGAATTAACTATGAAGGTATTTGTAAAATCCAGTTGTGCAGATTAAAAACTGGTCTGTGTTTCTAAATGATCTTTAGTAATCGTGTCATGGGTATACACAACCTGAAATATTTTGTATAAATATTAATCTTTTTATGATGGGCTCAGTATATAGATCATTAATAATATGTATGATTACTTTGTTCAAGGAACTCATAATGTTCAGTTCTATTTATATAGTGTTTTTATTCTGAAATCTTTCAGAATAAAATAATTGAATTTTAAAATACTTATATGTTTATTGAGAATGTGTCTAAAGGCATTTATTGCTAGTTTTCAATTAAAGTTATACCCTCCTTGTTTTAGCATATTGCTTCATTTTAGCTCATATCTTTCCACATGTCTGTGACTCAGTATTAGATGAAACAAACAAAACAATCAAAAACAGCAACAAAGAAGTTTTTTTCATGACCTAATCCTCCCAAAGTCCATTATGATTGAAGAATATATTTTTCTTTTGTGAGTTCCTTTATATTGTGATTTAATTTCAAGCAAATTTTGGTTTACAAAACTCGATAGATATTAACTCCTGATAATGTAAGAAAATGAATTGTGTGGTAGTAACAAAAGGAATAAAGAGTTCAGACACATCTTTATTTTGAACATATATGAAGGCTGCACAGCCATTTCAACTTTAATTTCATGAGGTGTGTATTCAAATGCATTTTTTTTCTTACTTAGTAAAGAATAACTCTTTGTTGAAGATATTGGATAGCTGCTTGTTCATATCGTGGTAAATCTCAAGTTATGAATAGGGAGAAAAAAGAATTAGATGAAAAATATGGTTGTGCTGTACTAGCACTGATTACAAAGGTGATTATCACCAGGAAAGAAGCCAAACCAAGCTGTCAGCACCTGGCCTTGAGGCAGTATACATCTCCTCTTAAAGCACCAAATAGATGGCTTTAATGGAAAGAACTTATTTATTATTTGTATCTCTAAATATAAGAAAACATGCATATACTCCTTTCTTCAGTAATATATTTGCATTTCTATTCTGTTCATGAGAATTTTTTAAATCAAAATGGAGCGTTATTTTCCTTCAGTTATTGATCGAAAATCAGATTTTGCATTGTATTTAGAAACTGATTGAACAATATGCTTAACAAAATGTTTTCTTATTTTTGGGATTATTCTAGAACATATGCAAAGTTTAATGTATTTAAAAGCTATGATTGTTTAACATGCTAATCTTAACAACATGTTTTGTTATTTTAGTGACTACTATAGTGCTGATGCAATAGCTGGCATTTTCATATCAACTTTAACTTGCATAACCATGTACCCTATGAGTTCATATAGTGCAAAGATCCTGTTACAGGTTAGAGGCTGATTTTTACATGTGCTTTTAATTTATATGTAAATAAAAACAGTGTGGTATTTGTAATAAAAAATGTTTTATTGTTTAATTTTTAGTTAAATACAATATTTGTGTAATGATCAAATTCGCTGAAACAACCTTGTATTTGGTGTACATTTGCTAAAAACATTCAATCGATTTCGAGGGCAGCTACAGGTCCCTCCTCATCAGGAGAACAAAATATCTAGAAAGGGAAAGAAACCTCAATAACGATTTTTTTATACCCTCGGGTAGAACCACGTGCGAGGAGGCAATGCCATCTATCGGCAAAAATAATAATCAAGAATTTTGTTAATAGATTTTAAAAGCGCTAGGAAGGACTGGATTCCTAGCGCTTTTGAAATTCTATTAACATATAATTATCTTCATTAGGTTTTTTAAAACTAGATAAAATTCATTCTTAAATTTCCCTTTAGTTACAGCTTAAAAGGTTTGGTGCATTTTAACAGATAAAGTTTCCTTCAGTGGTGGCTATGGCCAAGTGATTAAAGACTGCAGAATTCTGGGAGTTTGTCCTGGGTTCAGTCTCGGGCAAATGGGTTGGTTGCATGTGTAATGTGAATATAAACTAGCTTCTCTCAGGAATTCCTACATGAAGGCTTCTCTCTCTTCGAGGGATAGCCCTTGCATGCTTTGCCATATCCCAATAATCTATCCTTACTGAATTCTTTTTTACTTCTTTGTACGTATCCATTTTGGCCACTACTGAATGTAATTTAACGATGTTTTTGTGTTACATCTGTACATAGGACATAATAAATAACATCTTTTTTCCCAAATGGGTTATAAAATTGATTTAAAATAGATTCAGAAGAGATTTTTTCATGATGTCTGTACATGTGTGCATTATACATTATATATTTATGTATCTCGCGTAACTCAAAACAAGTAGCCACAGATTGTTAAAATTTTGTATATAGGACTGCTATAACATGTACTTGTTCACCTCCCTTTTGGTTGCAATCAGCAGCACCAAAAAACATATATATATATATGTACCCACTGTGTTACTTGGCACTGTGAGCTTGGTGTTTTTTTTTTCCTTATATGTTGGGAAATTGTACATTTTTTCCTTTAAAAATTATTAAATTATGCTGTTCCTATCTTCCAGTTAAGGTTTTTATGCCTTTAGTTAATCTGCATGCAATAGTTGTAGAATTATCAACAATTTAAAAGTTGTTTAAGTGTGGCTAAGCCTAGTTTTTGTTTACCATAGCAGCTGTATTTGTTTAAATTTGAGACTTAGCAGAATAGTGAATTAAGTCAGTTTCTGCCCATCAGTGTCTTTTTGCCGAGTGGAACCAAAAGTAAACTTTCAGTTTTGTGGACTGAAAAATTGCCTTTCTGCCTCCTGGCTGAATTGCTTGTTTTTGTGTAGAAACTCTTAATTTTAATTGTAAAAATTGCTTTAACTGTACTTTGTGTATTGAATCTATTTCTCGTCGATAGCTATAAATCACAGTAAAATAATACCACACATATATTAGAAACGACGCACTCTACATTCAATATATTTATTTCCCCTAGCAACACTCTGGCGCTATGTTCCTTTCTTACAGCGTCACATCTGAATCGCAACTCGGAATGCACAAATATGTGTATCATTTTAAGAAGCTACACGTTCTATTCAAACTGCAATAAATCTACAAGGAAATTTTAAAAAAGTATAAAAAACAGTTTCCCACAGACGATAGTTCAGCTCTGCTTCTAGTGCGCATGTGCTATTCATCAACATTCTCCTCTGTTGGAGACAGGCTGATGCTAATATTTCTTAGCTAATACAAAACACTCCGGGCGTTGAAATTAACAATTTCAAAACTATTATTACAAAGAATATTGATATAAAGGCACAACAATAATATATTTAACAAGAACAAATCATACTGAAGAATATACATGGTGTTTATAATAGAGATAAGACAATCATTCTACAGGAAGTATACATATATCTTGAATATTTCGTTTTAACAAATTTTGATTAGGCAATCATACAGTTACTCCTCATATTTTGTTATCCCTACCATGAAAAACCTCAGCTATTCTCCTCACTAACCACTTGGTTGAAGGCAAGTTTTCATCTTTTATTAATGTAACAGTTCCCAACTGAACATCTTCCTTTAAAAATTTCCACTTGTGACGTTCTTATAGGTTATTAAGATAATCACGTTTCCATAATTTCCAAATTTTCTCTGTATACTTAGTAATTCTTTGCAATTTAGAAAGTCTGTTTTCATTTATGTTGGATAAATCTTGCTCAGCAAGAGTTGTGATAGGTCTGCCAACCAAAAAGTAACCTGGGGTCAAAGTTTCAAAATTGTTGTAATCAGCTGAAATTGGAGTAAGCTGTCTTGAGTTCAATACTCCTTCAGTTTCTGTTAAAACAGTTAAGAATTCTTCTAAAGTTAAACACTATTTGCCAATAACTCTTTTCAAATGGCTCTTAAAGGATTTAACCCCAGCCTCCCAAATAAATTTCAAATCTCCAGGAAAAAAAAATGTTTTTTTTTTTTAAAACTTATAAAAGAATGTATCAAATCTGAAGATCAGATGTGACCAGAAAGTTCGATAGATCAAACAAGACTCGTTCCTCATGAGAATCCACATGGTAGACTCTCAGGTGACATGAGGCAACATAGACTTGAAAAAACTAGAGTCTAGGTAGAAAAAAAATTCTGCGTGAAACATAATATTTGAGGAGAGATATATTTTATATGCTAATAATTGTGAGATTTCGTTATGTAGAGGAAATTATTTGAAGACTTTCACATCCGAAAAGTAAATTGAAGTGTGAGTGTAAATGATGAGTTTAGTTGAAAATAATTTGTCGTAGCTGTTTTTATTTTATATATTGTGTGTGTTTATTTCTAAAAGTTATTTATGAAAAATGCTGTTATGCATCATGTTTTATGTATTACTGTTAAGTGTTGTTTACAAAAATTTACATATTCTCACAATTCTATTCAACATGCATACATATTAGTCCAGGCAATATGGGCTTGAAGAAATTAATGATAGTTCTGAAAATAGGCTTACTTTATATTTTTTGAGTCACTGAATCTAAATTTTTAAGTTCCCAACAAATGCAGATCCTATTAAATTTTACCATGTGGTAAACAGAGAAGAGTTGTAAGGGGAATTTGTGACAGAAGTTGAAAATTAGGATTCAGAGATCCAGAAAGCATAAAGTAAGCCATTTCCAGAACTACTATTAATTTTTCCAAATTAAGGTCTCTATATGGTCTCTATTGCATGGGCTATATTTAATATTATACTGAAAACTTACCACTGCTTTTATAACTAACAAAAAGTGTTTTATCAATAAACTCCCACTTCTACAGTTTCTGGTAGAGATTTTGGAAGAGTGGTTCATACAAAATATGTTGCAAATTTTATTGAAAATTTTATACCAGCCTTCGGCTGTAATTCAAATCAAAAACAGAATTGATACATAGCAAGTACATGAGAAATAACATGCAAAAAATCATATATGTTGCAATTACTGTTAATGGAAGGCTAGTTGTTAATAGTAGAGAAGGAGAGACGAAATCATGTAATACCACCATAGTCTGTTGCTTCGAAGCTGAATTTTCATGTGTCAAAGTTTCGAATAGTCTTTCCTTTGGAAAATGATCGAGCTTACAGCTGTTAGTGCAACTTTAGTTCTCTGCCTCTTTCATTCACAATCAGTGCAAGTATAAAATGTTTGTAATGAGCAAAGGGAGCATTTCAATGACTAACAGAAAATTTTGAGTTGGATATTGTGATTTCTGATGGCTTCAAAAACTATCTCTAGGCCATCTGTGAAATTTTTGCTGGTTTTGATTTTGAATCAGAGAAGCATGTTAACAATTGAAAATAAAGTGCATCATTTGGCTAATTTTATCAACATGGTTTTCTTAGCTCAGGTAAAGTCTGAGAACTCGATGAGCTGCTAAATCTTCTAAAATTTTACCTGACTTTATGCCAGCAGTAATTATAACTGAAGTTTGCTTGATATTTCTCTGTCAACTTGAATGGAGAATTTAACACATTCGAAACGAACCAGTGGAAGTTTTTCACAGTCAGTTCATTCTTCAAACTAAAATTAATTACAGTTCCATTGCTCCCTATCACATCAAATTCTTCAACGATATGTTCTTACATGTAATCAAATGGGAAATTATGGTAAAAGCTATATCTTTAGCAAGTTCTGTAGAGGGATAATCATGCCAGATATATTCTGATCCTGATTCTTGTACAAGGGAATAATGGTCCCCTTTTTTAGTTCTCTGAAAATGCTTTGAATTAATATTTTTAATTACCATCATGTGGTCTTTTCTGAAGTACAAACTATGTAGGAATTTCTTAATAGACTGATTCTGCAAATTATTTCCATTATTACAGGATTTCTTCTTATTTTGTTTTTGTCAATGATGTCCAAATTAGTTATCGCATAGTGATACAGGTTTTAAACTTCTAGTTACATAATATTTCACACGATATTTACAGTTGTGTAATATTTGATAACTTAAATTTACGTTTAAAAAGGTTTGTAGCAAAAAATACAAAATATTGCCGATTTTGCCAAAAAAAAATGTGGTTTTTTAAGCTTTTTATGAAAACAATAAAAAATTTGAAATCATAGGTTTTAAACTTTTTCATGTTCCTCATGCCCAAAAGGGCCCACCAGTGGACGAGCGGTAAAGACGCTGAACACTGGTAGTTCGGTCCGAGGTTCAAATCTCATTAACATGCTGGCTGCATATGCGTTTTCGTGGTTTTCCCCATGTGTAACATGTATACGAGCCAGTTTCCCTTAGAAAGTCCTCCATGAAGGCATCCCTCTAGGCAGATAGCCCTCATGTGCTTTGCCATAATTGAATAACCTAACCTAACCTAACCATGCCCAAAAATTCACATTAGGACCTGTAACGTATCAATGGTAATGAGTTTAGAAACTATAAAAACTTGACAAAAAGCATCAAAATTTCTCCATGTCTCAAAACTTTAAGTGTGATGTGTGAACAGAAGATATAATTAAATTTGAATTTTTCCATCCAATTTGCTTAGCTGATAGGCAACTTCTCCAAGGTAATAATTATAGAAAAATTTATAAAAAAAAAAAAAAATGTTTTGGGCTCACCACCTTACTATGTGTGCATTACAGTCTCTAGAGAATTGCTATAACCTTGACATTACTGGGATTCTGGTGATATTTTGATGACCTGTAATAATAATCTTTCTTTGTTCCGCATTTCAGTGTTGCTTTGTACATTCTGGCATATTTCTCATCTAATCTGATGATATAAGGTACAAAAGTCTCTCTTTTATGCTAATAGTACCTCGAATAGGTTTTTAGAGCATCTTTCTGCAGCCACAACTTATCTGTTTTAAGAAATTATAGTTTTGCAGCTTTCCATTGCTGACTCATATGAGACTATTTTCATCTCAGTGCATACGTGGAGTGTTGAAAAATAATCCATTTAATATGTGATTAACCTTTGGTATAAGTAAGAAACATTCGTTCTATCTAAGAGTGTCTGTGTGTGTGTGGGGGGGGTGTTTTTGTTTGTATATGTGTGTGTATCAGCCAGTATTGCTGCAGAGTAAGTTCCAACCTATATATAAATAAACAAATGACAGCCCCTTGGTTAACAAAAGTGAGGGATTGAGGAAAGAAGTTTAAAAAAAAAAAAGATCACAAATCAAATTTGCAGATATTCGTGGAAAATAAGGAATTATGTATTGAAATTATATTCTCATAAATAATGTTCCCTTCTAGAAGTGGTCAAGTTAATGAGGTACTCATCCTTAGAAGTTTCATTGTCTTTGAAACTATGTATTAGATGTAAGGGAAGCATGTCAACTTTTGAAGAACTCAAAACTGATATTATTTTTAATGAAAATTTTAGCCATCGGACATTTTACAAGTTGTTGTTTGCTACACGACATGTACATTCTTTTCAGTTTACCAGGGCTTCCTTTTCTGGATAAGCTGCTTTTTCTGTGCCTGGTTATTTATCTTTAGGTCACACTTTGCAGTTATTTGGAAAAGACATATTGTTGGTGTTTTTTGTGATGCTGAAGCGATTTTGTCTTTAACAAACTATTATGCAAAACCTTGTTTTAGTCCAAAGGGGCTTTGTCCCTGAAGGACTATTGTTTTCGTTTTGCTATTTT
The DNA here is from genome assembly GCA_000611955.2 of Stegodyphus mimosarum. Classification (NCBI taxonomy): domain Eukaryota; kingdom Metazoa; phylum Arthropoda; class Arachnida; order Araneae; family Eresidae; genus Stegodyphus; species Stegodyphus mimosarum. Next base: position 18,232 of record KK113564.1, on the reverse strand, counting down.
CTGCTGAAAACATTAAAAGTCTGAATCACTTTTCAAACTGCTGCCACAAATACTGCAGCCCAGTATTATATTTAAAGAAATTAAATAATGAAGAATCTGCATAAATGTATGTATATTTCTCCAAATGTGATAAAACAATGGTACCTAGAGCCATCCAATTGGAATTTGTTTTATTATCTATTTCACATTTTGTAAAACTTAAACGAATTTTTGATGAACAAACTCAAATGATTTAAAAGCGAGCAATAGCAACACAACAGGGAGGGGGGGGAAAAACCTTTTCATCTAAAGTGTGCGGAACTGTGCATCAGAAATTCTAAAGATATACTCATTTAATTTCATTATAAAATTATTTTGCGATATTGCTGTTGAACTGAATTTTATGGTTTAAGTGTGAAGAACATGGTATTTAGCAAATAAAGGTAACACACAAAACATTAAAAAACAATGGAGAGGTTTTCCTTTGTGTAGCAAATGCCAGTAATGCCTAACTTTTAATTATGCAGAGATTTCACTAATGGTTCTTTGTAGTGTGGTTTTTTTTTTAGGCGAATTTGCATAAATAAGAGGGGTTGATTTGTTAAATAATCTTTGTGAACTGTGAATTATCAGCTTAGTTAATTAAACATATATGAATATAATGAAATATATGCAAAACATTTTTTTTTGTATGATTTGTATTTCTAATGCTTGTTTGTTACAATTATTTCTTTTTAACATCTGATGAAATGGCTGTATCCTTAAACATGTGTATCTCATTTTATGAGGTAAAGTCTTTTTTATGATTCTTCCTTATTTTATGAGCTTGGCAAAATTTTCTTTAACCTTTTTCTACTGTTTATGGTTTTCAGTGATTACTTTTAGCATGGGTGATGAAGCACCCAAAGTACATGATGGATAGAGTTAAACTATTTGACTGTAAATGAATTTTTTGCATGTTGTATTAAAGGTCGCATTCAAAATTAATTTATACTAAATTCAGTTGATTTGTAATCCTTATTTTGCTGAGAATGTTGTAGCATTACTGTATTATTTGCTGAATATGGTATTAACTTTATATAAAAATATACTATTAAAACATTTATCTCTTTCTTGATAGGGAACTCCACCTCATGTAACTGATTTACTGGACAAGTGCCTTCGTGAAGCTTCTACATTAGATGGAGTTTTGGAATTTAGAAATGAGCATTTTTGGCTCCTAGGATTTGATAAAATTGTAAGTACCTGAAGTTTTTGTATCCTCTTTAAAAAGAAAATTTCTATTTAAAATATTAAAAATTAATTAACCTTCATCGTTTATTCATAAAATATTGAAGATATAAAGAAACATATTTCATCTTCTTTAAGCATAGTTTCAAATACATTTTGTAAATTAATGACAAATTAGGTTCACATTCTTTTAAGAGCATTGGGGGAAAAAATGAAACTCTTCATAATTTACAAGCATACCCCATTTAACATGAATTTTCCTTCAAAATAAAATATTATTTAAAAAAGATGAAAAGGGGCACTGGTGGCCACTGTATTTGAATACAGAACTTCTAGTTAGTGGCTGTGGCTACAAACTAGAAGAGCTTATTGCAGAGGAAAGAATTTGAATAATATTAATGTTTATTAGATTTTTAAGCTAGAATTTATTTAATGTTGAGAGACTGTATGCTGTGTATGCTATTTTTGCACATTTATATTGTTATGAAATGCCAAGCTGCCCTATGATAGCTAAGGGGGTTTGGGGCTGCCAGAAAATGACAAGGGAGGGCAGTGTTACCATATTTGGCACAAAATCACCATTTGGTGACAAAAATGGCAATATCCCATAGACGGATGGAGAACATTCTAGAATGAATTGTTACTGGTTTGACCCAGAATGTTCTTGAAGGCAGGCCAAAAGCTAACCTGCCTGTACATGGAGTAGCAATCTAGTGTCAAGTGTATCGTGCATTGGTGCATCGAAAGTGTGCATTGTTGAGGCTATTGAGTGCATCACGAGTTGTAGCATGGAGAGTCTCGAGAGTATGTTGAGTTCTGAGAACGACTGAACCAAGTTGGGAGCTGTACTCTAATGCTTTACCGTGAAGCTGTTTTCAGCGTTACAGCCTGACTGAAGGATGTGTTGCTGATTGTGTCAGCATATTTGTTGTAATTTTTTCGACAACTGTAAACGTGATTTTGTAACTGTCCTGAGTAATACTGACTAAATAAATTATGTTTTGTTCTTCATCAAGTGTTGTCATCTATCACTCCAAAATCCATGAACTCATAGAAATGCAACAACATTAAGCATCTCTATAATTACTCAGCATTTGGGAAAAATTCATGAAACCTAGGTTCATAAGTGTTCTTTCATGTGTCATCAACTGAACTTCGAGAAAGCAAAAGTCGCTGAAAAATATGGTCGAAACCTAAAATTTGCTTTTATGGTGTGTTTTATACAAACCATTTTGTTTATGGCATTCTAAATATACATTCAAAATTCAGATTTTGGGGGTATTAAATAGTTCTTTAAATTGATTTGGACAAGATTTATTTCCGTATATTTTGTTGCTCACATCACTTTTATTATTGCATGATTTAAATACAGTTCCATTATAACTGCATTTTGTTGTTTTTCATTTAAATACATTAACATAATTTTCATAAAAAAATTTCTGCCCAATGAAAGGGAAGAGAAAAATATACCAATGTAAAATATAAATCACACTATTACAGTTTCTCTGTTTGTTTGATATATTGTTAAGTGTGTTGGCAGGATTCTATTATTTCATGTTTGTATATATCTATTAAATAAAAGAATTTCCAACTTTTTAAATTACCTAGAATTTTTTTCTAGCATGATTGTCATGGAAATTGCTTTACATTTGTCAAATTTTTCTTCAATAATGTCAAACTGATAACTTCAATATGAAGAAATTATCTGCTGTCACATCAAGTCCTGTGCTTTTATATAATTTTAGAAGTCTTAGTTCTGCATACTATACCAATCTTCGCCTTTCATGTTAAGGTTTATTTTGCCCTTAAAGCATGAGAAAAAGCAATTAAAGTAAATGTTTTGTTTCTAAATCAGCATTAACTTGAAGTTTTAACCAAAGAATTGATTTGTTGGGAAGATATAGATGATGATTGGGTGTCATATTTTATTGCAAAAAAATTGCATAAAGCTGTAAGTTTTCTATATGTAGATGTGTCTATACGTCCACAGGACTGACCATTTATATTGAAGGATTGAAAGCAATTTAACACCTTAAAGAAAGGGTAGAAGTGTCTGAAAACTAATAAACAAAAACTATTACCCATGAAGTTTTTGGACAATATTGAAATTACACCAGTGGATGTTCTAGGTGAAATTTACTGTGGCATTTATCTGTATATGATGGAAATTTCAGCTGGGATTCCATAATGTAAAATGATTAAAAGTATCTGAAATTTGAAAAAAGGGTAAAGATAAGTGCATTTCAGTGTTAAAATTGCACCAACAGATATTTTAGGGTAGGGCAGGAAGCTTGTATCTGACTGAGGTTAAGAATGGGGCTAAAATGTCTTAATTGTGTGGCATATTTTCTCTAAAAGAGGTGAGTAGCATAAGGCCAAAAGAAGTGGTTTGCACTGAAGGGTCTACTATGAAGTAAAATTACAATCCTCGCTGAGATGACCACACATGGCCAATGGGGGTGTCTTCTTAGGCTGCTATCACACATCCGTTTGTTTCGGAAGAACAGCCGTTTACAACAATTTTTCTGCTTTGTCACAACAGCCAATCCCACAGATCACTTTGGAGTTAACATGTGAAGGGGAAACTGGTTCTCCATTACAAACAAGCTGATAGCATTTAAAGCTGATATCTAATTGGTTGAAAATGAACAACTTGCAGTTTTTTTCGAAAGGAAGGAAAAAATCGTGCGTCTTTCTTTCAGTAGTAAACTAGGCAGAAAAATTGTCCGAAACAGTTGTTCATATGAAAAAAACGCATGCGCGATATGGGCCTTAAAGAAATGAAATTTAGTACTAGTGTGTATGTTTTCAGAAATAGTCACTTCTAGGAGTGCTTGTTTTAGAACGGTGATCATCATGACATGCGCTTATTACATTTTGAAAATACAGGCTTTAATGCATAATATGCTGCAATAAATTTTTGAAAATTTAATTAAGAAGGGAAACAAAGTAATTATGCCATAATAATAAAATATTTTTTTAATTTGATGAAAATTGTGAAACTTAAATAATTAATTAAAAATATTTTTATTTCAAAAAGGACCAAGCCGAGCAAAGCTTGCTTAGTTAGATCGCATATTGTTAATAATTTTCAAATGGTGGGTATAATATTTCATGGACTACTTTCATGGACTACATTTTATAACTACTTTTTGTTTCTTTTGAAAACTTTTTTATCTCCAAAAGTGTGGTAAACAAACTATTGAGACCGTAGAGTTGGGATACTGACAGCTAATTATCAAGCACATTATTATAAAAGGGCTTCAAATATTGCTTGTGTGTGCTCGGTAATGATATCTTGGTACGGGAACTAGCTTTTCCTACAACTTTCCCTGTCTACAATTTAAACTTGTGTCAGTGTATTTTATTTCTAACCCTTTCACATATCACAAGAAACCATGAAGATAAACTAAAAGATAGCATGAAAAATTAAATTAATCTCACTTATAAGAATCACAGGAAAACTAAAATTTCTTATGACCTACCGCCAGTAATTGGCAGCATTTCTAAGGCAGTTATGGGAACAGGTGAAAGGCAGCTAGACCTTCCTCATGTTGAGCTGTTTCGAGTCTCTCCTGCTCAGGTGAAAACTGGACTATAGTTGAATGACAGGCAGTTTCAAAAGAGATAAATGTTCCTTTTGATGCTTTTGAATGATATGTAAAAATGTACTTGAAAGTGTTAATGTGTAAAATGTTAAGAGATTAGCTTAGTCTCTGTGGTCCACTGATGGCACACGACTGGTCAGAAGGTATAAACTAGTTCTAAAATTTCAGATTTAGAATTGTAAGTATAATGTATTGTGTCTATGCATGTGACTTTGGTAAAAAAACAGTTTAGTTAATGAATGTAATCTTTTGGCATATTCAATCTCTAGGTTTTTGTATAGAGTATTATTTCTGATGTATGAAAAAGTATTAACAGTGTTTCAGATAGTTTTATTTTGAAGGATTTGTAGAATTTTAAATTTATTGTCAGTGTCTGTATTATACCAGTCGGAGAGAGCTTAAGCTTCTGGGATGATTGACAGATTAATCAAATGAAGCAAGTAAAAAGCTTTGGCTATATCTAATCATTAAATAGTTCCATAGACTGGAAATTCTAGTGTGGGGTGCTCATGTGATTTCTGCTAATTTCATTAGCTGCATACTTGTACACAGTCTGTTCCTGAACCCAAATTACTCCTCCATCCCTAGAACCGAAGGCAACTGAAAAAAGCAAAGAAATTTGATTATTAGTGATCTTTTCATTTCTTATGTATGTTGACAAAAAATGTCCTGAGAATGACTGGTCAAATTAAAATATACATACATGATTAAACTATTAAACTGTTGCAGAAATGAAGGTGTATTATTTTCAGTCACTTAAAAAAATGTTTATAATTTAAATAATGTGTTCTTACTTATGCTTTTTATGAGATGTTTTATATCAATGTGTAGTTTTTTTTTTTTTTTTTTCTTTGAAAAAATTTCAAAAATAGGGTTTTTTTTTTTTTTTTTTTCATTGAAAAAATGTCAAACATGAGGTTTTATTATTTTATTGAAGGAAAAAGGAAAATTCCATACATAAACCATTTTTATTGGGGGGATGCTTTTTTTTTTGTCAAAAGTAATGATTTGACTGTATTTTTCACTTTTATTGTAGGTTGGAACAATCCATGTCCGCATACGTAGAGATGCTAATGAACAGATTGTTTTATCCCATTTATTGAATAAGTTGTCATCTCTTGTCACAGATATTACAATTCAGGTAACAAAATCGGTACATATCGCATTAACACCACAATTTCTTTCCTATTTATACTAACAAATATTATATTATGAAACTGACTGATTATATTAACTCAGTGAAATGACCGCTTGTATCTGATCATGAGAATTTTCTTATTTTCTTTAATGATTTAAATTTTAATGAAAGGTTCTGAAAACAGAAACTAAAATAATTAAACAAACTTAACAATAAAATTCTACTTAAATTTTGTTCTTCAGAAGCAAATTCAAAAAGCCATGTCACTGAGAGGATTAAATAAAATCATATCCAGTTTTGGTAAATATTTGGCATTCAATGCAAATAGAGATTTGTATCAAAAATGTATTTTCGTGCTAACCTTTCTTTTCTGTCTCTTCAACATTGGCTACTCCTAAAACCAGAAGTGGTGACCATTGCCTCCTATGAAGGGATGGACAGTTATAACCATGCCTTCTCTGGGAGGGCTCTTCAGTACTGCATGAGGCTCCCCTAACCACTGTACTGTCTCGGCAGCTCTTTAAAAAAATGTGAGGCTGTATATTAGAGATTTATTGGCTGTTGAAAAAACGTCAGGAGAGGAGAATCATATAGCTAACATTCTGTGTTTGCTAGAGCCCTGCAAGAAATCACAGATATGCTGCTTTCATGGTTTTCTGTATATAATATTTAGTACAATCTACTTATTCTTCAGCTGCTGAGATGTTCCTCATTAGCCAAGCAGCCCTCTAGTGCTTTGCCATATTTCATCGGTGCCTAATTTTTGCTAAATAAGATTATAGATATCTGTGAGTAAAATAAATGTATAAATCAACAAATCAAAGTAAGCTCACCAGTTGCAATAAAAATTTCACTTTCATTATTTTAAAATTCAGTTGGATATAAACTATTTATTCAAAAATAGAACTTCCATTGTTAAAAAACATTTGCAGGCTTGCCTACCATATTTGGGTTGCTGTGCCTAATATGGACCTCTTCCCATCTGATATGTTATTTTGAGTTTAATTTTCTTCAGAATATAATACTCTCTGAGTGTATAAATATATAATTACATACTATTAGTTATATCTGTCTGTTAAAAAATTAAATGAGAAAATTTATTAAATAAATTTCTGTTTCACATCTTCCTGTAAAAAAGTGCAATGATACACTTATTTATTTTCTTATTTTTTTATTTTTGATAAGTAAAGGTGGATTAAGCAGTTTTCTTGATTAAGTACTGAAATATTATGTTAAATACTTTATTCAAATCACTTATGATTAATTTGTTCAATTGAGCATTTTGTAAGTATGGTGTGATGGAATAACATGATGTTATAAGTCAAATTTTTGTGAAATGGGAGGGGAATCGCTCTTTTTAATTAATGGGGGATGTAATATATGAGAAAGCTACATGAGTGTTTTATGGTTATTTGAGTTCCAAATTTTATTTTTTTGACATTTTATTTTAGAATATAATTTCCATTAATGCCTGTCTTAAATGATATGAAGAGACTTCATTTTAAATTGTAAAAATGTGTCAGTATATTTTAGTATTCAAATAAATATATGTAGATTATTTTTCAAGAATTGTGAAAATATATTTTGGATTTCATGCAGTGTTAATATCCTTTTATGCATCTGTTGCTGAAATTAAGTTATAGCCCTCTGAGTGGCATGGGTTTTTGGATCTGTATTTAAACACCCTTTATTAGGTAAATTTTTATATTTACTTATTTAAGTCTCTATTTTCATAAACTTACATTTATTAAGATGGCATTTATATTATTTAAGAACATAAGAAAGCAAAATATCTTGAATTATAAGCTTAATATATAACAAGAGGCAAAAAATTACATGACTGGATAAAGCCAGTCGTGGCACTCGGACACTTAATACTAAATGCATTGTTTATTCATATTTTGATGCACTGAATATAAATAGAATTGCCGTTTGTTTTGCAAGCAATGGGTCTTTATTTGCATATAGGAGACTAATTTCTTGGCTTTTACTTTAGTGCGTTATCACTTTATGAAATTATCTTAAAATGTTTTCTTCTACTTCTCTGTAGACTGTTTCAAATCAACTCACATGTCTACTGTTTTCTCATTATTCTGTATGCATTTACTAAGAAACAATATAACATGACAACAGTAATTTTGAAGAACAAAAGTAAATTTTTTAATACAAGTTTTGTATGAATTATTCTTATTTGTTTCATTTCTTTGTAGGTTTTTAAAGATGAATGGGCATGGAGTAGCAGTACAAGACAAATTTTAAATGAATCTTTTATGAAATTTCCACCAATAACTGAAGTATACGCTGCAACCTCAATTCCTGTAGTTAATTCATCAAGCACTATTAAAGAAGCACTTTCATCTTCAAACTCTGCAAAAACTAATTCCTCATCTACATATACCAGTCCTGCAATAAAAATCCCAGAACAGACACATGCTTCTTATAGCTATGCAACTATTCCTCTCCCTCCTTCTTTATCAGGGTCTCAAGCTTCAAAGACTAAAATGCAACACTTTGCTGTAGATATGATGCCTGAAACAGTTTTCATGTCAAAGCATATGTCTTCTGATCTAAGTTTACAGTCTTCTCCAAAAATGTACCAAACTGCATATAGCCAGATGCCAACCTCTCAGGCAAGCAAATATGGACGAGAATTAACTATTAATCCTCTTTTTACTACAAATTCGGATTATATCAAAGCCTACAAAAGCTGATACTATAATTTTATGGTAGTTATGTCTTTTTAAAAAGTTTTATACATAATGCAAGAAGGTTGTGCAATTCCCGGCATTGCCAAACTTTCGAAAATAATATTGATTTAGCTAAAGGTCAGAGGTACTGACATTTTGAATTATAAATATATATTTGCTGCATTTGTATATTAAAAATATATCATCCTTCATCATATGCTAAGTGAGGACATGTAACTGAATAAAAAAATATTTTTATAATCTTTTGGACATATTTTTAATGGATAAAAATATGTGATAGAGCTAGTTAACCTTTTAATAAAATTTCCTAGTCAAAAGTAATTAATGAATATTCAGTTCGTTTAAATTGTAAAACATAAATAAGTTTTGGTGTTTCATCTGGTGTAAAAAAAAATTCGAAATTGTGATATGGAAAAGTGGAAATTGTTAGAATGAATATAAAAATTTATTGCACTATAAATACAGAAATACATTAAGTTTTATGTTATTATGCTATGTTTTATGTTATCAGCTATGTGTTTGGACTAAAGATTACTCTATTAATGGTAGAATGATGGTTTAACCAATGAAATGGTCGAGCAGGAGAGACTGTTGATTAATTTAACACATTTATTTTGGCAAAATAAAAAGTGGTTTTCTGTCAACAGTAAACACAAAATGTATTGAAATTTGCAGTAATCAACTTCTTTCTTAAGCAGAAGTTTAGAATACTGGGAATCATAAAGATGGAGATGTGTCTAAACTTCTCACATGTAAAGATTGGACAAAATAAATGTTATTAAAATGCTGTACATTGTTATATTTAACAAAAAATGTAAGAAAATGGGATTAATTATAGTTAAGTGATTGTGATTGATGTGTATATGCATTTGTGGATAACTTTCTAAGAAAACTAATTTGGTTTCATGATAACTCATGGTAAAAACTTATGTATCCAACCTTTTCAGACCCAGGAAATTAAAAAAAAACTCCTTAGTTTTTGGGACTTTAGCAAGTCAGTTACTGGTGGGCATTTTTATTCAAATTATGATATATGTGTATTATATTAAGTATTAGGCTTATGATAATTTAAGAAATTCTTTTATATAATTTGAAATTTTTGCCCACTAACTGTGTTTAATAACAAAGGTCTTTTAATTTTATAGTTATTTATACTTTTCTATCCTTTAAGTTTTAGTTCATCATATTACCTGTAACCATAGCTAATTTTAGAATTCCTGTCAGAATTCTGCATTCATTTCTCATAGAATGGCATCTGACTAATGGAAGAAGTATTTGAAGACAGCACATAAGAAATTAAGATAAAATAATCTCAAAATGCACGAGCCAGATATTATGTAATCATGCTAGGGGTTCTTATTAAGTTATGTGGAATAAGACAAAAATTTAAATAATTTAATTTGCAGTGCGTTTTGGTAATATTTTTGTAGAATGTAATACATAGATCTCTTAGATGATGCATATTTCCTATAATAACTGATAAAATGTCTGCTATAAATCTGTTTTTAGTATTTTCTGGTGCTTTGAACTTTCTTTATAAGCAGAAATATGAAATTACTTTCTTATTATAAAAGCTAGTAAAATGCTACAATTTCAAATGTGAAATGAAAACTGTGCAAACAATTAATAGAAATTGAAGCAAATTCAATTAAAAATTTAGAAGCTTAAATCAAGCTTAATTTTGGGGGGGGGCAGACATTTTAAAATGTACTGGATACACTTATATTTCTGTTGCTTATTTTTACTTGGCTGTTTTAATAACTTAATTTTTGAATTTACAAATATATTTTGCAATTTTAGTTTCAGTGTTTAAAAAAAATTGCTAACAATATGTTTGTCGAATATATATGCATGATTGGCGATGATAAAATTTTAGATGTGATGTTGAATACAATGATAGTGGAATAGTTACAAGAAAGATGCAATCATAGCTGATTGATCGAATTCTTTATTCATCGCATAGCTTTACTGACATAAACACATATTTCTAAATTGGTACAAAAGGCATATCATTTGTTTTATAAAATTAAGCATATGTTCACATATTTATAGCATTAAAATTGGTGATGGGGAGGAACAGAAGATGATGTGTTAGCGTAACAATGGCAGAGAAGAGAAAAAATGACATTATTGATGTTAGATTTAATCGTGAAATAACTGTGTACCTCAACAGAGGAACATAGTGTCACTTGATTACTCTTGGTGAATTAAAAGTGTTGATTTAAATATTTTGGAATATTATTAAATGAAAGATTTCAGTTTTACTTTTATCATTATGTAACTACGCAAATCACGTCATTATATAAGAATCATAAGACAGTTTAAGTTTGAAATGATGCTATTCAGAGAGATTGATTGCAAATATTTTATTATTTTCATGCTGAAAAAGAGAAATAACCAAATAAAGATTTATAGGGCTATTATAAATTAAAGTTAGTATTTTATCTTGCATATACACATATAAAATACTTCATTGTGGATATATTAGTTTAGAATTTTCTAAGAGCAACTAGTTCATATCCGTGTTACACATGGGGAAACCACGAAAACGTTGGGATTTGAATCCAGGTAGAACTACCAGTTTTCGGCGACTTATCGCTGGGCTGCGCGTGAATTCAGAGTAGCCTTTTGTCTACACTTACCTTAACCTTCTACACACCGTTTTTCGTAGTGTTTAAGTTAATGTGTATGTATCATGCTGAAAGGAATTAATTTTCGTTGAATGAACAGTAATAGAAAATATACAACATTACGAAGCTTGCGACGTTGTGTAATATAAAATTAGTATGGTTCTTTGTGTGGTGGCTGAGAACAGACATACGACAGGAACGGTAAAAAAGCTTTGGTGTCTGAGAGTGGATATAGAGTTAAAGATCACAAATCTGTAGCAGGCTTTAATTTCGGGAGTTTTCTATACATTGCATTGTCTCTCTCTCCTATGTGCTGAAAAATAAGCATACTTCCTCAGTACTTTAGAATGGGCTGGCATGCGCTAGGTTAGCCGATTATCATAAACTTGGGCATGGGTTCGAATCCTAAAGAACACATTGATGTTTGTAAGTTCTTGGTGTCACCAAAGCATCAAGTTGAAAGTCCTCTCGAGCGGTTCGTGCCATGGCATTTCTGGGAGAAGAAGCTCTTGAATCCGTAACCTTAGGATTGGTTCGTTCATTTGATACGGTAAAGCTCGCGAGGGCTATTTACCTAAAGAGAGGGATGCTTTGGTTGCATATTCTAGTTTACAGTGGTAATTAATTCCGCTCTTACCGGAGCTTATGAGAGGCCTCACACACAAGGGTTCATCAAATTGGTCCACCATAAAGGTGTGTACCTTAAGATAAAATACAATAAAAATAAGAAAACATTGAGACGTGTTGTCTCTGAAATCTCACTGGCGGGTGAGAATGCGATGACAGAAGACTAGTATAGTCCTATGAAGGGTGTAGCGGCGGTATTGTGACTCCTGCTGAGCTACTAAAAGTTTTTAAGTCCAAAATTTACAATTAAATTAATACGAAGATTACACATGTTGATCTTGTCTGTGTGTGTTTGCGCTGTCTAAGAGAAGGAGCTGCAAATGCCTTATTATTCCTGTCTTCTTCGAGTATTTCGTAAGCGAATATATCTGCAAAGCCGGTGGACGTGTTTTGCCGTAGCTTTATCATAGAATTTAGCATTTATTCCGAGCAGAAAATCAGAAATAAGTTCCCTTTCAGGTCAGCATGCAGATTTTTGTTTCTAACGTAGTATGGAGCTCCGGTGGTTATCCGGAGAATCTTATTTTGAATTTTTTGTAGGGAATAGATGTCACTTTCGCTGGCGCTTGCCCAGGTAGGCGAGGCGTATGTAAGAACAGGCTGGATGACTGAAGTGTAAATTTGCCTTTTACGATAAAGTGACAGAAGCTGATTCTTTAGAAGGGGATATAATCTCAAGGCTACTCCCCACGCCCTGCTGCGCACTCGTTTGACCATGTGAATGAACGATTTATTGCGAGTCCAAGGTAGAGAGCTTGGGTGACTTTTGGAAGTCGATGTCCGAAGAGGGTGATGTTATTGGTGATGCTGTCGAGAGGGATGCCTTCGTGTAGGACATTTTGAAGGAAACTGGCTCATATCTACGTTATACCTGATGAAAACACTCATGTAACCACCCCGTTCGCCTGCTTTGGTTGTTTTATGTGATCACGGCAAAGTCTCGAGGGATATGCCTAAGGGAAGGGAAGCCTTCGTGTAGGACTTTCTAAGGGAAACTGGCTCGTATGCACGTTACACATGGGAAAAACCACGAAAACGCCCATGCAGCCGTCCCGTTGGCGAAATTTGAAACTCGGAGCGAACTACCAATGTTTAGCGACTTTACCGCTCTGCCGCTAGTGGGCCTCCGTTCACCTGGAATCGAACCGTAAGTGTTTACCGCTCGACTGCTGGTGGGCTTTCCGTTAATCTCCTTTGATAAAATTAAGAAAGGAAGTAATCAACTAGGATGGCGTCTTGTAAAAGAAACTAAGGAAATACCGATTGCCGACTTGGCACAGCGCGCATCGTACGGACTTACTACCGGTTTTGCCTACTGAGAAGAGCTACTATCTTGATATCGGGTCTTAAATGATTGAAGGATTCTTTATCTTTTATTTCCATCGCCAAGTGGGCAATGCTTGTGCAGAAGGAGAAAGGTGTCCATCCCGAATAAAAGAATAAGTTGCCTACTGGCGAGTCGTTTATTTGGAATCATGCAACATGAATTTAATCAGTACAGAAAATTGCTAACTAGATGGACGTGATCTTCGGCGTCGAAAGCAGTAGCAGTGAAGATTGGAAAGTGGGTGAGTATTCAACTCTTCTTTACAATTTCCTTTACAAGGTATTAGTGGTAACTTAATGAATATATTAATTAGCGGTAACTTAATGAATGTTTTAATGAAATTTGCGTAAATGGACTGTTAAATTGTTGAAAGAATAATGACGGAATCGAGTGAAAACCTTTTTCTGTGGAACGAGTAAAGCAAAAATGGGCAATTAACAGCTAAGTTAATTTCGAAAACAAAAGCGACTTTAAATGAGCCATTAACGGATACATTTACTAAAAGTGTAATCGTTGAAAAATTATGTGATCTTTTCTTTTTCTTCTTTTTTCCCTAAATATTTTAAGTAACGAGATTGATAATCATATATGTTTAAATAAATTAGAACCGGAAATTATCCGTAGGAATATAATCAAGAAGAAACCATCATATGGCTAGGTCGAGTAGAAAGAAATATTAAAGTTGTGTTACAGCACTGACCGGTATCTTAATAGTTCGCAGGATGTAATTTCTGGCTGTTTACTAGCAGTACTGTGAAGCTGCCAAAATCTTATGGGGAACATAGTACGCGGCTAGTCTTCTGAAATTGTTAGCAATATAACTAATAAAAACATTGTCAAAGGTTGAAAAACTCAACTACTTAAAAACCTATTTGTCAACAAATGCTCTAGCTACGGTTTTAGAATTTTCTTTAAGTAGTGAAAACTGCATCTGTTCCATAGCATTGTTTAAAG
>KL812863.1:0-25919 GCA_000611955.2 Stegodyphus mimosarum | reverse complement strand
TGAAACACAAGAAGACATTTAATGAATTTGAACTAAGTACTTTAAGATATTAATTTAAAAAAAATCAATTAGGATAGCACCTTGGCATTTTTAACTATAATTTAAGTATGGAAAAACATCAATGGTTACTGTGTCCAACTTCCAGGAGCACGAAGTGAATGTGTTCCGAAGGAGAAAATGGTGAGGCAAAAACAAAGCTCAACAGTAAAATTGAGTTCTCAAAACTTTCCTCACCCTCTTGAAGATAACTGAACGGCATGTTCTTTGACGATTATTTCGATTCAGAAGAGAAGTAGCTATGGCATAAGGGTAACGAATGTTAGACGTTGAACTATTTTAACAAGGCAATCTGGACAGATATTTTTATCAGCATTTTTATGCTGAAGCCAGAGGGAGCAAGAAATTGACCTTCGTCCCATGAAGCTGCACCACAGCTAATACCGGAAAATCAAGAGAGTTCAATAGGGCGAAAAATAGAGTGCACCGGCTTTTTGCTACACACGTTTACCAACGGCGCCAAAACTCACTCAAAAAGGTGACAATTCCTGATAAAAACACCCCGAAGAAAACAGTATAAAAATTCTTACTTTCCAAAGCGTTAGTTCAACACCTTTCTCCCAAATCGCCAGGCACAGAGTGACCTTCACCATAAATCACCCCAAAGTAGCTTAAAAATGACAAGTTAGCAATTACACCAAATCCTACGAAAACTACAAAAGTTTGTTAATTAAATGAGCATATTGCAGAAACTAATTAAGCTATCAATTTGAAAGTAATTTTAAAGTACAGTTCAAATCTTTCTGCTCCTTGTAGTATAAGTTATAAATATATAAACTGAAATTAAGTATTTTAAAATCCAGATTATAACATGAAAAACACGCTATTTCCGTTGTCTACTGTCAAGCGCGTTCCGAAAACGAAAGTAACGAACATACTGTTCTACGTACAAACTCTAAAAGTAAAGGAAATTAAGATAAAGATTAAATAAAATACACACTGTGTAGGATAATTTAGAATATAAAAGAATTAATTAATAAAATACCTTAATTTCGCTACACAGCACATGTGTAGCGCGTATACGAGCCAGTTTCTTTACAAAGTCCTCCACGAAGGCATCCCTTCCCTTAGGCAGGTAGCCCTAGCGTGCTTTGTCATAGTCAACTAAACCAAACTAAACGAAAACTGTTGCTGTCTGAATACGTTGCTTCATCGGAGGCCCAGTGAAAAAGAAGCTTTTCGGAGTTTTACGTGTAAGCACATTCAACTAGATTGTAAATTTACTGACATTTTAACTGGTCATAGGGATTTTAAAAGTTATTTAATTCCTTTTAATACTGTGACCTGGGGACTTTTTTATGCTTTCGGTGATGTTATAGAGCATATCTTACTGCCCTGCAGGTTGTATGTGAGTGCCAGAGCTACATTTAAGGCATCTCTCCTTTTGCTGGGCTCTTATTTCCTCCCACTTTGTCGAGAATTCTGAGGCTTATGCTATTTGTTGTTTACCTTCTAGCATTATTCTTACTTCTTATGTATTATTGCATTATTATCTTTTTTTATACATTATTGTATTATTGTTGTGTTTTATCTAATTATCATTATTTTATGTATTTTATTATTGTAATATCATACTTTTTTATCTTAGTATAATATTTTACGTATTATTTTATTATTACTTTTGTATTATTATTATTATTATTATTATATTCTTTTATATTTTCCTTATAGTATTATTACTTATTATATTATATTTTTAGTATCCTCATCATAGTAGTACATGTATTATTATATATACTCCTTAATTCCTCCACATCTGGATAGTACGTATAATTAATTGTACTGTATTATTGGTTATTATATCGCCTTTGTAGTATTGAGTTGTACGCTGACTTATGTAAGCCTCTTGAAGCACTCTTTTGAACACCCGGAATTTTGCATTTGTGTTTTTATATAAATAAAATAAAAACTGTAGAGAGGAACGTTTCCTTCATAAATTACCAACATTTTAATTGCTTGAAAACAATACTCAGAGTACTACTTCCATAGGCATATCTTATTATTTCAAGGTAATCTTATAACATTAGTTTTATTACAACTAGTCAAACCTTATGTTTCAGCAGGTATTATGCAGTTAACCACTTCATTACTTTACACTTCCGAAATTCGAAAAACCAAGAATAGTGCAAAGTGAAATACTTTAAAATGATAGTCATTTTGAAACTGTGAATGTCTGTTCAAGTAATGAATGAAGTGTTCAAATAAGAATTGCTTGTTATTAAATCTACTTGCCGGCCTAACGAAATTATTTCTAATGGTTGGCGAGTTGTTAGTTATTGTCTCTGATGTTATTCAACACTTATTAAGAATATACAATATGAAACTATATCTATCACAGAACTTCTTTAGTCACTACTTGTGGTAATACAACTAAAGGTAACAGCAACACAAATCATGCAACTGCTTATTGGCTATCAGACACAGCGACTGGCTTCTAAGTTACAGTTATGATGTGATTATAAAATATAAGCGTTTTCAGAGCTACGGCATAATTTTAGGTCGGAGGAAAACCAGCTAACTTGCTTACACTGATCGAACTCGGCTAACATCAGATGTTTTAACCTTATGATAGAATTGTGGTAACCCTCAGGTCGGAATGAGTAACTTGATGACGAATTTATAAAAGAAAATGTCATAAAGCAATGTATTAGTGTAGCTTAAATCATAAAAATCACAAGGCGCATTAAGAACGTTTTCGTAAAAGAAGTCGGATCACTATGATACAAAGCTTCTGTGATGAGTATGTGAATCATAGGAAATGAAATATCCCATCATAAGAGATTATTATGAAATGATAATGTCTATTTATAATTTGGAAGAGAAAAAAAAATAAAATTTAACAAAGCTGTAAAACACAGAATTGTAAACTACTAGAAAACTGAAGATAAAAACAAATAGCTAAAGGATTGTAAGGTATTAAAATTAAACTACCAAATGGACTTTTGATTACGGAAAGCAAAGCTAAGAGAAACGCAAAAATGGAATCTAGAGTCGTAATTATCTAAAGGTGAAGAGGAGAACATAATGCACCCTTAAAGTTACTTACTTGTTATAAAATTGTTGCACATTTCTTAAAATGAAATAGTTGTTAAGGAGACTTCATTCCAAAATATAAATTACTTCTGAGCCTGAGACAAAATGTCTTTGACTCATTCGTTTTTACACGATTAAATAAATCAAACTGATGTTTACCCTCTTAAATAGCACTTTTTAAATTAAATCTTACATATTTCTCTTAAACTTTTCAGCAACTTTCATGAAATTCAATTCATTCAATTCATTGAAAAAGGTAACTGTACACAAATACACATGTAAACAAAAAAATTTGTATACTTGTATGCATTTCTATAACATGTCAAATTTAGCGTACGGTTGGCAATTTCACACATTTCAAAGACAGCCTAACGTATGTTTTATTCAACTGTGCCGGCCCTCCTTTTATTTATGACTGTAACTAAAATGATTTCCTTTGTGTAATTCATTTAAAAATATGAAGCAGAAAGTATACATACTTTAAGTTCATTTTATTATTTTTTAATTTTGTCTTTCTGGCATGAATTTTAATTCTGCTTTAGTTTTGCTCCCAGAAATTTTCAAAAAATATTCATATTTTTTAGGAGACTCTCTCTTTTGGGCTATTTTTTACTAGTCTTGTGAATTACGCAGTTTTATCTGAAGTCAGCAGCATGTTCTTCTGGGCTGGCTGCTTTAAATAATTGTTATTTCTACACTTATTTGCATACTCCCTTTTGTTCTCATCCCAAATTTAAATAAATGTAAGTCACTGCATTTAGTTTATTGTTTTGTTTCACTTTCGGATCTTTTATTTTTATTACAAACTTATGTTGCCTAAGAATGGTTAATAACATTTCAGATTATAAATTTGTTGAATCCTTTCGATTTTGAATGAACATTTGAGATATTAGTAGACATCATTTTTCATTCTGGCCTTCATTTTATGTTTGTTTTAATTAATATTTAACCACATTTCAAAGTTTGTGCTGTGTCAGCTTCTGAAATAAGCGAAGATGCATTCTACTAATTATTAATTATTAAAATTTATGTAATTTTATTTAAAAAAATTTTGAATCAATTTATATTAATTTTCACTAAGTAACATGCATGTAAACAACGCATTCTTAAGTTTAAAGTATGTAATCCAGATCTAAATCTAAAATTTATTAATTAATTAATTATAAGTAAAATTAAAACACATTTTCAATTCTGAAGTGGGAAACGTTTACTTTGAGTAGCACATAATAATGAATAATACACAAAGCATATATGAAGACTAGCCAAAATATTTAATTGACATTAACATGAAAACTTATATATATATTTAAAATAATCAGCTTATTAAACTAGCAGTTGTTAAGTAAATTATATAAGCTTATTAAATCAGTAATTGCGGAGTATAATACATATTACTAGACAGTAACAAATAGTTAGCGGATATAAGCAAAAATGTTACGGTAACAGAAAAAAATATAATTTTTCTTAGATTAGCTAGAATTCGATACAACAAGGTAGAAAGGTAGAAAAGAAGTCATAAAAACTAATTAAATGTAAAATAACGTGTAATATACTTAGTAACTGTTCTTTAGCGATTTGTGCCACGAGATAATGTAAACATGAGCTTGTGTACTTATGCTAAACAGCATACAAAATATTTCCAGAATATTCCAGTTGAAGACAGAAAACAAAATCATTGGCGCTGTTTGTCGACAAAATCATGAAATAAGAGCAACTAAAACGAAATTTCTTGAAAAGGTGACGTTAAAAACGGATTAAAATTGGAATTATTAATTAGAACAGGGAGATTCTTATGAATGCGAAATGTGCCAACGGTAAGTATTTTTTTAAATAAAATGACATTTATCTGAAAATTAAAAATATATTTAAATTACTTTTTGAAACAAAATTTTTTTGTCATCAGTGATGACATTTAGAGGACTGAAAACTTTAAGTTTTCCTAACATGTCTAGCGTTCTTTAGTGTGAAGTGTCAAGGCAGTTCTTGCTTGATCCATGAATATTAAGCCACATAGCAAGGAATGCTTTAGATACCCCAAAAGTACATATCTCTAAAAGGGTCTTTTAAATATCTAACTGCGAATTTTACTGGTAAAAAGAAACCCAAATGATGCGTAGGTTGACATGTGTAAAATATGTGAAATTTTATAACTAATATAGGGAAATAAAGGAATACCTCCTGAAATCTTATAACCTTTCAAACCTAAAGAAATTTATTTATGATAATATAAAAATATTTTAACCTATTGGTTAATAACACGAGGTGTAAAAACTCTGAAAGCCACGACATTCTGAAATTATTTATGTGCTTTCTAAAGTTTGAATAAAATACTCCGTTTCAGTGTGCCGGATATGATACGGTGAGCTGCCAGTGATTCTTTGCTCCTGCATTACATTTCATCCAGTTGGTCTACAATAAGAATTAGAAACGTATCATATTTGATACGCAAGGAACAATGAGTCTAAGGGCGTTGCAACTGAGAGAAGCTTCTCCGACTTGTATACCAAGATGTCAAAACACATTATATCATCTTAAGCATTACTTCATTTCGAGTGATAATAAGCATTCTGTAGTTTTTCCTGTGTTTTCATTGATCACTTAAATTCCATTATAGTTTTATATACATGCATACATACACACACACACACACATATATATACATATAATACTCCTTGGGAGTGTACCTTAATATACATTGGTCAAATAAGAACAGACTTGAAGTTTTGCATTAAATCCCTCACTGTCCATCATTGTAGGTCAAACACTGCATTTCTCCGAAGCCAAAATTATCCCAAAATATATTCCATAGGTAAATTAGATTTTCTAAAATTAGGTTAGAGGCGTTTCACATACATAAAATCTTTCGTTTCTGGTTAACGTTCCCAACATTAATCCTTTGCCATTAACGTTTAAAGAAGTTATTTTCTAATTGCTTTTTGGCCACGTTTTTTCAATATATGGTGACAGTGGCTTTGTTTTCCATTGTTTAGAGGAAATATTTTTAATTTGTTTACCAGTTATTATCACATAAGTGTATGTTTCTTTGTTGTCTTTTTCATTTCTGCAGCTTAAGGAGATTCTAACTCATGTTCGAAACCATAGTCCTGAAAATTTCGTGCTACCAGCTATTAATAATTTTTTAGATTGTTACTTAGAGTGCTCTTTTCCTTATACCTTAAAGAGATGCTGCGAAACATACAAATCGTTTTATAAAATTTTTCGGATTATTTTAGGTTAGGTTAGGTTAGGTTAGGTTATTCAATTATGGCAAAGCACACTAGGGCTATCTGCCTAAAGGGAGGGATGCCTTCGTGGAGGACTTTCCAAGGGAAACTGGCTCGTATACACGTTACACATGGGGAAAACCACGAAAACTCCCATGCAGCCAGCCCGTTCGCGGGATTCGAACCTCAGACCGAACTACCAGTGTTCAGCGTCTTTACCGCTCGGCCGCTGGTGGGCCCGGATTATTTTAGACTAGTCTTTTTCCTTATACTTCGGTGTATCGAGTTTGGGGGGTCCGCAACTGTTTCATAAAGACATGTTTTACTGTTTTTATTGTTACTACTAGAATGATTGAAGCTTTTATTGGGTAGTTTAGAAAATAATTTTTAAAGAATATTCATGTATTTTTTATTTTATTTTTTACGGTCATATATGTAAATACATGCATCTATCTGTCTACCTATCTATACTTGTATTTGTAAGAAGACAATGTTAATATTAAAGGCAATTTTTTTTAGTACAGTTCCAAGGGAATCTTTCTTAGTACAGTTCAGACGCTGCGTTACTTTGGCTTTGAAAGTATGTTGCAACATATTTTAAAATCTCCTTATTATACTTATGCGCGCTGTGCGTATATTAGAGTAATTTTTTTCTACCGAGTTTGAACCATTTCTCATTTATAGCTTTTTATGTAATAACCTTTATTAAAATTAATTGCCCTGCAAAAAGCTCCTTATGATTCGTTAACTAAATATCTTTTACGTCACAATCAGTATCCCAAAACGTGCCTCCGTATTGATTATAATTATAATGTAGTCAACGTCTGTATGGCACAATAATTTGCATTTGAAATAAGAATGTATTATCGGTGAATATGTTATATTTTCCAAAACAGCGGTAAAATATTTTTCGAAAATTAGACTAAAAAGTGCAAATACTTTACTTTACGAGGGTTTAAATTAAAACTGGTAATCAGTCAAACTAAGACTGATTAGCCATTTTTAGGAAAACTTCTATTAAAATTAATTAGAAGTTTTCGTTTCTACTTACGTATAAAATACAGAGATATTGCAGAGAAACATAGATAAATATTGTTCGAAATAATTATTTCAGTGTTTATACTTCACCTTGGAATCGAATTCAGTTTGAAGATCTGTCTTCATTAGGTGTCTCGCCACAATTATGCTACAGTAAGCCGGAAAATGTATTTCAAAATTTGTTTCGAAACAGAAGATTTGAGAGAATTTTAGTAGAACTTCTTGACCTCGTGAATAAACCCTTACCATTTCCAGACTACACCGAAAATATTTTTCGTCAATGAGACTTGAGTAACAGTGATTCATTTCCAAAAATATTTGATCAAAAGAGAAAGATATAAATATATAAATAAATCTCCAAGAAGCATTTTCAGAATTCATTCTTTACTATGCGCTTACTGTAAAGGCCCTTATTTTCGCGGGTCGTAATTTTCGCGAAAATGAATATATCGGTGATTTCACGAATTTTATGTGAACAGAACCGAAAGCTGAAAAATTTCAGAAGTACCTAAGTAAAGTTGAGAAAGTTGAAAAATTCCAAAAGTACGTCTTTTGCATAAAGCATTTTAAGAAACTTCCTTTTGTCCGAAAAGTTCGTCCCCCCTTCCCCATCGCTCTTAAAACAACATACGGTGCTTATGAACTTTGACCTTGGCTCAACGTGCGCATTCCCCTCCCCCTTTTGCACCGAAAGTGTAATCACCCCACCCCCTTCGCATTTCTCGGAATCGGATCGTCCATGCCCAACACCTGCTTGAACAAGTTGTTTCTAGCAAGAGCTCCGCGACGGAGGAATACGTGGCTAAGTTGGCTTTCGCCAAATGTTCTGACGAGACGAGAGATAGAAGCGGTTGGAAAATTGAGAAGAGAACGTGTTATTAGTGCCGTAAAAAATGTGGAAGTACTTGTACAAGTTGGTGGAAAAGAGAAAGAAAATTCTTACAAGAGATCCAGCGCCGGCAGGACTTCAGGATGCAAGAATTAAGTCGTTTGTTGAATCAAAAGAAATAATATCCGCTAATATTGAGGTTTCTACTGCTTTGAAAGCAAAACGTGAAGTGAAAGTGGGCAGTATGCAGTATATGACGAAGTGGTGAGGTCCAAAATGGGCCGATATGCTACTATGAACGAAAATTCTGCAGCAGTGAAACATTTCACCTCTGAACTGGGAAGGCCGGTGAGTTCAATTATGAATCAACCATTCCCAGCATAAAGAAACAGTACTTTCAAGCATCTAAAGAAGCTAAAGCCGATATAACAACTTTACCGCATGGTAATCGCGGTCGCCCCTTAAAACTTTGTGATTTCCACGGAAGCGTTCAAACATATATACGTAAATTGCGGATTGCTGGTGGAATAGTGAATCGCACTATTGTTATTGCAGCTGCAAAAGGAATTGTGAAATCACATGATCCATCTCTACTAAACGCTTTCGATTTGAACCCAAGATGGGCTAGAAGCCTGCTGGAAAGAATGAACTTTGCCCGTAGAAAGGGAACCAAGGCTGCATGAAAACTGCCCCCAGACTTCCCAGCTATTCGCGACGAATTTGTTAAGCGTGTTCCTACAGTGATCGACAGAAATGTTGTTCCCCCTGAGATGTTCGTTAACTTTGATCAGACAAACGCAAAGTTTGTGCCTACATCTAATTACACGTTGGAAGAACTGGTTCAAAACAAGTGTCTGTAATCGGCATGGAAGATAAAAGAGAGATGACTGTTTTGTTAGCATGTTCCCTTGACCTTCTTCTTCCACCACAATTGTTGTTCGCTGGGAAAACAACAAATTGTCATCCAAAGTTTACATTTCTCGTAGACTGGGACGTGTTGCACACCGATTCGCATAGAGTATACTCGCATAGAGTCGCATATACTGACACAATGATTCGATACATCGAGAATATTCTTGTACCTTATTACGACAAGCAGAGAGAGCTTCTCGAGCTAGTTCCAGAACAAACTGGTGTAGCATTGTTCGACGTTTTTAAGGCACACCAAGATCCTCTTTTTCTGACTGAACTAGAGAAGAGAAATATTATTCTAGTTTTTGTGCCCTCTTTCTGCACAGGAGAGCTCCAACCTTTGGACTTAACTGTAAATGGCGAGTTCAAGCGTTTGCTCAATAATGAGTTTATTGAGTGGTATTCTAATGAGCTTCAATTTCTAGAGGAAAAAGAATCTGTGGACTTGCGAATATCACGACTAAAACCGATTCACACTTTTTGGCTTGTGCGCTTATTTAACGGTATTGAAGCCAAACATGAGATAATTTTGAATGGCTTCAAAGAAGCTGGTATAAATAGTATTCTAAGTGAATGAGCTGCCTTCTATTAATTTTATTGGTTTATATTCGAGAAATATAGTTGTATATTATTCAAAAAATAGTTATAAGAAAGAAAGTTGTCAAGAAAAAGCTTGTAACTGTGCAATAAATCCTTAAATTTTGGGTAAGTGAAAAATTTCCGAATTTTTATTATTATTTGAGGCGAAAAAAAAGTATTTCGCGAGGCTTAAATTTTCGAGATTACGACGGGCTTGCGAAAATAAGAGCCTTTACAGTATTTAAATTGAAATCTAAGGTTACGGAAATATGAAAGCGAGAAATGATTCGCACACATTTAGAGAAAAATCATTAATTTCGAAGCAGTATACAGTCTGCCGGCATCGGGCATATTTTTACAGGTACAGATTTTAAATCTAATTCATTAAACTGTATTTCATCCAAATAATTTTACTTCAGCGTTCATGCATATATATTAAACAGTACTTGCGTCAAAAGTAATGTACGTATTTAATAAAATTACTCCCATCCGATTTGCTTTGAATTAGACATAATAACCTATCAGCACTGATTCGTTCAAGATGTCCAAAATACAAAAATATTTTATGTCGTTAATGTGTCGCCTGAACTAAAACAAAGGGAACAATAAATCATCTCCTACGGGATTTGGCCGTTTATCTATCTCCTCTTCTCCCCTCAGTCGCGACTCAAGTAACGAAACATAAGACATTCTTAATATGTGCTTTTGTAATGGAATGATCCATTCAGTCAGAAAATAGAAGATACGGGATAAGTTGCCAAAAACAGCATAAGTGATTTTCAAGATTATATACTCTCCCTTCCCCAAAGAAACCTTCAATATCGGTACAATATATGTTAAATTTGTGTTAATCATTTCTACTGAAATTTAATGTTTTGTGACTGTCTTTATGTGTAGACCAGAACATTAAATTGTAGGCTAAACAGCACTATCGTTTACCTCATATGCATTGTAATGACGTTCAGATTTTACCTTGCCATTATAGCCATAACTATTCTATTCTTTGAATAATCATTTTTTAGTTGCAAACACGCAAAAAACAAACTGTTTTTTGAGATTCTGCACAACTTGAAATAAGATCTGAACAAGCAGAAAGAAAATGTGAGTATAAGTAAGAAGTTGAAACATTAAATGGGAAAATCGATAAAAGTCAGAGAAAAATCCTTGAAAGGAGAAGACAAAATAAAAAAAAATGCTGCAAATAAATAAAAGAACATTCAATTTTATTTAAAAAAAGAAATGAAGAAAGATTATTTGGTATTAGGAAAACCCATCCAAGCATAAATAATTTCTTGTAATATAATATGCAACGTAAAATAAAGTTTACGCGTAACTTCAAAAAACGTACTACGTAACAAGATAACCTATTACCCCGCAAACGTTTCCGAGTATGCAAGAAACGTGTATGCAAAAACTGTGCTCGAATTAGAGCGAAAAATCCGGAATAAACTATGCAAAAAATAAATGAAGAAAGGTGTCTATGTAATTAAATACCAAAACAGAAAATTTACTTCGTAATATAATACAAAAGAGGAAAATTAAATTAAGGTAGAAAAATCCAATGTAAATAAAATACACATCGCGGATTATTTCCAGAAAGATGTTTCCTTGTAACGTGTACAAATGTTTTAGCCTTATTCTAATTGCTTTCGTCACGTAAGTTCCTTGACAGGGGTGAACTGTTACTAAAGTGCACGGATGTTTAGGTACAATCTCCTTTTAATACGTGTGATGCTTGTGAGTTGGAATTTCGCATTTTGAACCATAGTTGTTACGCATTTCACGTTGAGATCTTCGCAGCTGTTTAGTTAGTGTGAAAATTTGGCTGCTTAAATGTAGGGCGAGGGTAATGAATTTCTCACGTAACTTGGCTGCTATTTTTGGCAAAATGCATAATACTTGTTTTATGACTGTACATCTGCTTAAAGCTTGGCATTTTGTTTTCGAATATGTCTTCACAGTGTTTTTTAGGGAAATACTTTAAATTAAATTAAACCGATTTAAGTACATCATATTGGAAAATTTTAAAACATTTGCGATATTTGAGAGTCTTTAATGCACATTAAACCACTTTAACCACGAATTTAAAGTGATAAACAAGGCCAATTAATAGAACCTATTTTAATATTATTCTTGAAGATGAGCGTAATATATAAAATTACACGAAAGGCTACAAAATTATCAAGTAGATTATTGTGTGTCTTTAGTATTTTATTCACCAATTTCCATTAGACGGGCCACCGGTTAGTCAGTCGGGTTAGCGATTTATTTGGAGCAAATATTAAAGTAAAAGTTCAAATGAAAAGTATAAGAATTTCTTCATTATAGTCTGTTACTTTAAAATAAGCCCTTCAAGGCTTTGCCAGCCCTCCCTTACGATCATAACTGGTGCCGTCAGCACTGAACAACATATAATTTCTCCACGTCATTTGAGGCTGTATATAAAGTCAACCTCTATTCGCAAGCTTTGACTGATTTCTTTGCTTGCAGTTATAAGCTGACTTATGTTACATAAACCTATGCTTCAAATTTGATAACTTATATGTATGGAAAAATATCGATCTTGATGAAAAACAGAATCAGTGTTCAAAAGTATAGGTGAATAACTAACAATATTAGTTAATATATTACACCATATATAACAATATTAATTCACTCCAATAATGATTAAATGTATATTTAATATATAGAAACATATTAGGCAAAAGCAAATGTAAATTTGATTTTGTGCAGAATGGAAGCATGCTAAATGGAACTGAAATAGAGGGAAAAAAATAAGCAAACTGATCTTTTATTCTGAAATTGTTGTACCCAAATCATATGAGGTAGCGGAAAATAACCTTGAATTTCCTATTTTGAAGTAACAGTCTATAATTCGGGAAGTATGCCAGTTAACCTGAACACTGTTTGGACCAGAGAAGCACTTCACATAAAGTAAATACATTTTTCAGTGCATAGAAGCATCAGGAAATTAATACATAGAAGCATTATGAAATTCTAAGGAAAGTAATGTATAGAAACATCATGAAATTCTAAGGAAAGTAGTTAATAATAAATGAATAAATATTCAAATTTATAGGGTGACTTCCGAACATTCTTTCCTTAAATAATTAATTGTTCCTCCAGGTTTGAAACTGTGTGCTATTTATCTTTCTATCTATCTTTCTAGTGACCGACTTCTGTAACCATAATAGCAAGGAGAATGTCTAGTTTTAAAACCTTCGTTCTATGATGAAAGCGTTCACAGTATTTAGAGACCTCTGCACAGTAACCACTTCCTTAGCAGCAGTTATGCGTAACAAATTATAGCCTCCTTTCTGTGCACTCTCTTGTAAAATAATGGTTAGATAATTCATGAATCAAAACTGGAGATCAATGGTACGATTCTTGGCCACGTTGTAATTGATTTATCCCATGTCTCACTCTTAAAACCCAATAATCTCTACAACGATTCTCATGATTTCTTCTTATGTAATATAAAGGATTACTTGCGAGCACTTAATATATAGGATTATAAGTGAGCCGTGCATTTGGCGTTATGATCACAAGAATAACAAGAACAGAAAGGATATTATAAAGCAAAATCATTCATTTTAAGACAAGTTACTGCTAAAACGTTTTTCTTGAAAATTGCATGTTACTTAATTTAAATTAACTCAAGAAAAAGGCTTCTGGGGAACTTGTAGAGACATTAGGATTATTTTGAAGCAGGGGATGTGAAAAATGAGCAATGCCTTTGCAGGGACTCGAACCACGGACCTCTCGAATACGCGCCGAGCGTGCTTACCACTGCACCACGAAGACATACTAAGAAGGCGGCAGAAATACCTTAGGTGCTCACACTTTTAAAGGGCGACTTGGGATTAGGGGACCCAGTCGCCAAGTCCTGGTGTTTGAGAATCATCATCCACCACCTTTTTAGTTCCGGCGCCACTATAGAGTTATTAGGATTATTTTGAAGCAGGAGATATGAAAAATGAGCAATGCCTTCGCTGGGACTGGAACCACGGACCTCTCGAATACGCGCCCAGCAGGCTTCCTGCTACACCACGAAGGCATGCTAAGAAGGCGGGAGAAGTACCTTATAACCTAATTATAAAAGAATAAACACTGAAGAAAGTTTACAAATTACTTAGAAATTTTCACAGACGACATCTATTAGTCTGAAGGAAAGAATATACTTTACTGCAGATTCGGGTAAATCAAGAATCGAATTTAGTATTCGCCATTATCTGATCCGTCGCAGTTCATACGAAAGTGTTGCCACTCTCTTGCAAACTTGTCATATTCTAGGAGACCAATTTAGCACATAACAATGCCCCGTTATTTTTTACAGAGCAAATGTCCATAAAAATAAGCTATTTTTTTTAATGTAAGAAATGCTGATGCTAGATGCTTTAAAGAGATCATGTTTGTGTTTCGGGTATTATGTTAATAAGAGTTTATAGAAGATTTTTGAAATTTTAAAGACATTTAGTCAGATAGAGTTACTGAGGAATTCAATTTTTTTCTAATTCCTCACAGTTGGGCAATACATCGACGTCGAAGGCATATATATTATGCTACTGCTCAAAAATAAGCAACAAAAGCAAAATACAGAATAAAACAAAACTATTTAATGGATACGCGTGAAATTCGTCCAAGAAGTTGGTGTGGCATTACTATACCATATAGCAAACAATAAAGCAAAGACATACCAAAACGCAGATATCACGACCATCAAATCGCGAAGGATCAAATAGGCCTGAAGAATGTACATTGAAAACATCCCGCTAATAACGGCCATGATACCCTCTAGCTGAAATGACAACGGCGAGACAAGCTGACAATATTGCCGTTGATCGCTTGTTGTGACAGCAGCGACAATGATTGCAGTAATGCATGTCAAAATTCATGGAGATTGCCTGGTTGCACACTGCTACCTGTTATCCGTCATCCTATTATATCCCACACATGCTTTATGGGATTCAGGTCCTGTTATCTAGCAGGCCACGGCATATGTGAAATGGTTTTACTCTCCAGATAATTACGCATCATTATCATTAGAGCTCTGTGCGAGAGGGCTCTATGTCAATAAATATCACGTTAATATCTATTGCAGCGAAAAGTGTCGCACAAGAGAGCGGAGAATATCATCGCGAAATTGGATGGTTGTGATGTAACCACCAGGAATCACGTAGAAGTGGGTGCGGCAGCTCGTTGCTATTCCAATCCATACAAGTAAGCCTCCTCTTCTGTAATGGTCTCTTAGCGTGTGCCTGATTTTCGCCATGTCATCGTCCTTCGGGAATTATTTTGGTGCTAAATTTATAATCTTCCATAAAGAGTACGTGGCCCGCTGCTCTGGTGTCCAACTACCATGTTCACTGTCCCAGTTCAACCCTCGTGTTCTGACATACGATGGGGACAAAGGAACGCAAACCCCAGGTCGTCGGGCGTACAGCCCCCATTCATGCAGTCAACGCGACACAGTTTGGCGACATATGGGCCGTCCTGCATCAATAGAGAGATGCAACGTCAGCTGTTGTGCTATTCCTGATCTACGGGGTCTTGCACATAGCAACAGGAAGCGATCGTTTAGCGTCCTGGTAATGCTCTGGCGTCCAGACCCCCGTCTTCTATATCATGGGTTTTGATCCCTTTGGTAACGATTCCACAGTCTGACTACACTACGATGACATGCAGCTCTCCTCACTACGATGCTCATGCAACTCTCCCTCAACAGCGGATTATGTTGCACCAGTTTGCAACATTCCCAGAGCCATCCAACGCATTTCGTCTGGTAAATAGCCCGTATTCAAATCATGCTCTGTTTTTGGCTACCTCGGATTAATTGGAACTACCGCTGCTTTCGAACTGACTCATAGATCCGGAATGCCTCGTTCTAAAGTGTTGTAGTGTGACTGAGGGATTACGTTTTATGCTACTTTTGGTTGTCTATTTACATTCGGCAAAGTAACCTTTGCCTCATATGCAAATTAACCTGTACCTCATATGCAAATTATATATTTTAATTCCTTTCCTTACATTCGTGATTTTTCTTTTGGCATTTGCTGTATATTCTCTGAGCAAGTGTGTATTTTTAAAACCTTCTAGTTAAAATTCCTGATATGAATCTTTGATCCATCTATCAGGTATATCAACTACAAAAAACTCTGACAAAAATCATACAAATCATTGCTTCAATTGTCAAAGAATTTTAGTGCTTACTTTTGCGTAAAAATACAGAAATTTGATGGAAAAGAAAAGAAAGATTAAAAAATTTTTCTTTATGCAGCGTTTTGCGCTGATTTTAGCTCCACGCTTATTATTCCACTTGTTAAATAATTATTCGAATCTTTCGGATGAACAAGTCCATCAGCTGTCAAGCGGATAAAATCACTAACCACTGACAGTTCGACACGTGTTCAAATCCTGACGAAAGTGTAGACTGCAGGTCAGGTTTCATGGTTTCATTATGTTCACTATATTTTAGAAAACCCTCCAAAAATCATCTCTTCTTTTAATTAGATAGCTCAAATGCACTTTGCCTTAATTCAGCCTTACCGAAATCTCTTTGGATGAGCAACCACAGTTGACGGAAACAGGTCTTGCCCATTTCAGCCATGATCTGTGTAATGAATTACTAAATTTTGTCTTAAATTAAAAAAAAAGCAGATAAAATTTCATTATATTGTTATCAAATTACGTTAGCAGTTTCTTTGGAGAAGCGTGTTACTGGAAGCTGTTACCGCTGTTACCGTAATTAAACGGATTTATCGCTCAGTTCATGGCATTGAAATTGCCAAAGGCATTATTTCTTTAATTTAATTTTGGTTAATAACTTGTGACGTACATTTATATCTTAATCTTACTTGTGTGGGTTAGAGAGCACGAATTTTACATCATTGTTATAGGCACTGCAACAATTATTTTCTTACCTTCTTCCTCCAAGCTTTCTTTTTTAAATTCTCTTCTCATTTGTTATTCAGAAATTCAGTTCTCTAATTGGATTAATGGAATTTGAAGATATGCTATTCATTTGGTTAAAAATGATTTTAAATTATTTTATATCTTCCTCAAAGTTTTAAAAATGCTGGAACTTGATTAACTGATGTTTCGTCAAATTTTTGGAAACGCCTGGTTCTAATTTAAAAGAAAATCAATGCAACTGATTGTCAACATATTTGATCGTTAAAGCTTTGTATTATATACGAGGAAAAGTTTCAGAATTGGATTGGTAAGTCTTATCAAAGGTAAGCTCTGATAGTTTTTGTTTCCCTAAGCTGTAATGTTAAAATCCGCAATGAGAAAAGTGCTTGTAAAGAAGAACTTATTAAAATCACTCTAGTGAAATATCAAGCTGAGAAATTATGTTAAAGGAGTGGTTTTTAAACATCTGAACTTGAATGAGTTACTTAAATGAATGCTGGGGGTAACCACTGATATATTACGATGCACTTTATGAAGGAAAGAAATAAAAGCAATATGTTGGTTACATTACGTGCCATTGATGTCATAAGCAGTTGCAAGCACAGTGTAGACTACACCATATATTCACACAAAAATGATTCTTGAAAACATTTGAATTCGGAATACAAACATTTTCAATTAACTGGCACGCTTTTAATTTGTTTAAGGTTCATTACAAACATTTCTAATGCCGCAAGATGATGCAGAAATTTTAATTTAAAAAAAACCCTCTGTTAATAAATACTTTATTTACTGTACTGTATTATGTTTGTAGGGTATATTTTCATTTTATATCAGCTATTTTAATTTCGAAACCTTTTCCTTTCAGTTTTTGTATGCTCTTACAACTCCCTACCAGAATGAGGTTTTAGAATCGCGTTGAATGCAAATGAGTTAGAAGACGTAGATACTTACTTCGATAGAGAGTGCTAGGAGTCCTTAGTAGCGCGTGTTTGCCTTCTGGCTAAGTCACACTTGAAGCTGCTCGTTTAGTTAATTATAGTTTAGTTTCTTATTTCTTATTCTGAGTTAAAGCCCGAGTAGAAGTTTCCTGTAAGCCCGAGAAAGGGCCCGACCGTTTTTCTTATTTGTGTGAATAAAAAGTTATTTTAACTCTTCTCGAGTCATAGTTGTTTGTAACTCAGCGATACGTCGCTATATGTTTCAATAGGTTCGTCCACGGTCATTTCAGACAAGGAGTTACGAATCTTACATGTTATTCATTTGAATAAAATACAGGGAGTATTTACACATTCTTAAAATGATTGCGATAAAACAATTTAGAAAAAGCAACTGCTTTGGAAAAACATTTCTGACAACAGCTTATTATTTGAAATGAGGCATATCGTCTGCTACTTTTAAATAAATTTTTCTTTCAAAATGTCGCATGTAGACAAGCTGTGGCCTGAAGGATATATTCTTGCGCTTTTCGAATAGAAATATTCCCATTCCATAATTCAAAAACTTTGTGAAATACATGGTATTAAAATTTCGAAGTCTAAAATTAGAAATATTATTAATTGGAAGGGGTACACGGAAAGAAGATTTAGACGAATACCCATAAAAGGTGAGTATTGTTTGTAATGTTTCTAAAGTTAATTGTGGTAACAAGAGAAAATTCCGATGCTGAACTCAGTTGCAAAACGTTTAATACATCTATAGCAACAATAAATAAAATAATAAACAAAGATTTACAAATTAAGAAAGGTGTAAAACATTAACATTGAACTGCTTTCGTCAAGACATGTGGCTCAACGTCGAACAATTTGTAGAATCCTGTATGAAAACTATTTAGCAGGAGATAAGTTGAAATACATTGTGACCATTGAAGAAGCATAGGTTTACCTAAATGACTGCAACAAAAAAGGTACATTTACTATCGAAAATGAAGGGAACAAAATTTACAAACCTGATCCCTCAATGCAAAAAATATTTCAGTACGTGGTATTTACTATGATTGTTGAAGGATTCTTTTACAATGGAAAACTGAAAATAACACGAGTGGGAAAAAATGTTAAAATGAACTTAACGTAAGTCCTTCCCGCAACAATAGGGCTCTCATGTGAACATTATAAAAAGCAGAAGCATTACTTATTCCTCAGGTGTGTACGCGAAACAGTTTAATTTTGAAATGCACAAGAGATCGTTTTACATCCGATATTTATAGAAAAAAAATTCTATTTTTGCATCCTAATGAATTTGGAAGAGGGAAACTTCCTGAAGACAAAGCAACAAGTTATACTTCGAAAGGTACCTCCACTGCATTCCTTGAAAAAATTAAGACTGTTAGAGGTATTGCATTTTACCTATTCAACGTATTCTTGCGAATTCTCCTAACATTTCACTTATGGACTCTTGCGCCGTTGGTCTGTTATAGAGAGCTCTTCCTAAGCAGAAAACCGCCACCATTATGGACTCTGTAAAGTAGTGGAAGAGAATAAAAATCAATATTCTAAGAAATTTTACGAAATTTCCTTTTTATCATGGAAATCGGGATGCAAATTTATAGTTTAGGGAAAAGGCGATCAGATTGAATATGTAAAAAGTAATTTTCATATTTTATTTAAAAAATACTCTTCACATTTTAACGATTAATTAAACGGCCCCAAAATCGTTATAAAAATGTGTAAAAACCATCTGTAACTAGTTTTAAAAACTTCAAATTTTCGTAACTTATAAGCATGACTCTAGACCTTCTTCGAATGACCTTCTTCGAACGCCTTCGTGGTGTATTGGTCAGCACGCTCGATGCGTAACCGAGAGGTCCGTGGTTCGATTGCCGGCGAGGACTTTGCTCATTTTTCATCTTTCCTGCTTCTAAATAATCTAATGACTCTATAACCTAACCGTGACTTATAAGTTTAATCCATAAACACATAATCGATACTTTTACCACAATAGTATAATATATTAATTATATAAAGTGCGATATTAAATGAGTTTTCCCCATTTCAAATTAGGGAGAAAGTTGAATGAAAATTAAATCTTTCCAAATATGAAAGTTATTAGTGGAATCCTTAATGACTACCATTTTACTACATAAAAATATTTTTAAAATCAATTTTCTCATTGAAACTTCTATTACTCTTGCATTAGAAAATTAAGCAGCTTTGCTTACATACCGAAGAGTAACTAATACTTCTGATTAATCAAGGCATTGTCATGAGATCCTAACGTTTTGCGAATGACTTACGTTAAGACAGAAGAGAAGAGTAATTTAAGTTCAGCTGCAAGCAAAAAATCAGAAACACTTACACATACATAATTAAAACTCAGTAAAATAAAGAAGCATATAGAAGTAGGGGAACAGATTTATAAAATTTAATACTATGTTATTTTTAGCTAAAATTTTATGCCTCACCAGATCACTAGATAGATAATTTCTACAAAGTCCGGATTCTAGTTTCACATCATGTATCGTAATGCATTGTTTTATTATTTTTCTTTACTATTTAAAAATACTCCTGTAGAGAAACAGGTTTATTAGGATTATAAAAAATTCTCTGTTTATCCAGCAAAGCTCCTGGTCTTAATTTCGACTGAACGTTTTGAAACGTTTACAACGTTATAAAAGTTTCATCATGCATTCCAAAGGCACATTTCTAATAAATATGTAGTGTCTTTACTTACGCATTCGTTGGAATGAACCAGAATGAAATTAGGTTTATATATATAAAGGCAGAGTTCTTGAGCGTAGAAGGTAGCTTTCAGCAGAGACCGCCGATGGTGTTGCTAGTAATATAACCCAGGTCCTGAATTGCATAAATCGGCTTTATCCTTACTGGTTAAAATTGGTCGCATGACCTGAGGGCCTGAGCCTAAACATGCAGGAGCGTTTCTTCTTGCAAATCTTATGCTTTAAATACTTAGATTTTGAATTCAAACTTTGTTTCTGATATTCTCCCAAGTTTGAGACTATTTCTGTTGTTACACAGGTTATGTACTGTTAGGTAGGAGAACAAATAAAAAGGTTTATTTTAAACCTTCCTCTATATTCATGTTAGGCGGGAAGTCGCCAGAGTGTCTTCGCGTAGCCAAAGATTAATGTTTGAAGGAGTTAGGTTCCGTGTAGACAGAAGCAAACAAAATGTTTCATTTGATGTTCTTAAAGTCAACATGTTTCTCAAACTCCTTTTGAGATATATTCTGTGCTTCTGTACTTTAATGAGTATGAATCAGAATAGTAAAGATTATTACAGTGTATTTTTAGGAACATGAACCAACACGAGGCAGTTACTTTTCGGTCTGCTAGCTACATAAAATGAAAATTCAAAAAGGAGACAAATGCTATTAGAAATCTACGTAGGAAGATTAAAGTTTAAATGCGGTTTCTTAAATGTACAGGTGATGTAAGCATGGGATATATTAGAAAATGTATGTATCTTGTTTTCGTTATGTCAAAATAAAGTTAGTTTCGAATACAGAAGCTTCTGAAAGACACAGTTTCCTTAGAAACTAAAGGAAATACTAACATGTTCAATTCATTTTTCTCACTAGCTGAATAAATAAACTTTTGTTATTAGATTTCACAAAATCAAGATCTTGCACCAATGAAATGCGGTTTTCCCGAATAAATAATTTCAGCGATACGCTGAGATGGAGTTTATCGTAAATATGCCAAGATACAATTTTTCATCACTATTGGTTTCTCTCCGCCAGTAAAAAAATTCTACCGTACATGTACACCGCGGAAAAAAAAGAACAGTTCTATGTCACCCGTTCTACTGGGCCAATTCAGGAAATTGAAATTTTTTTTCATATTTCGAAAGTGCGACTTCGGCTATTTATTAGATTTATATATAGCTATGTTCTAATATATTTATTTTGACACGAAATCGGACTTTTTTTAAATGACATGCCCATTGTTTTCCATATTTCGATTCTACGACTCAAGTTATGTCTAAATGTTAAATTTTGTAAAATTTGGTGCAAAATTTAAGGAGAAATTCAAAAATTTACTTTGGCGCAATTTTTTTAAGAATAACTCACTTGGCGAACTTCTTAATATATGGCAACCTATTTTCCTTTCCCTTTTTACAACGTGCACGAGGGGGAAAAAGTCACATCGTTCCCACTTTCAAATAATTTTAGCAAAGTGCCTAAACCACATCTAATGTTTTATCATTTTCAACAAATATGCGAAATTTCAAAATGTGCCAATATGTAAATTCACGTATATCCTCGGAAATTTTGAATAAAAAATCAAATTTTTTGCAGATAAGCTTAGAAATACATCCACTTTAAGTTGATGGTAAAAATTTTTTAGATTATAATTCAAGAGGTTTTTTGAGAAATTTATATAAATTATTTAAATATACAAATTTTAAAAATAAATACTAAAAAATAGGCGAATTTGATTTGGAAGGAGCCTAAATTTCAAAACGTGAGAGGAAAAATAAAATAAATTTAATAAAAAAAAGAAAGATTGATAAATATGTATCAAATGCAATTAATATTGAGGACCTAGAATTTTGAGAGCTAATTTTTTAAAAACTATTCGTGCGTTTTTTACACAACCTGGCAGTTTGGCATAATTTGACTTGTAGAATCGAAATATGGAAAAACATTGGCATGTCATTTCAGAAAATGTCCGATTTTGTGTCAAAATACCTATATCAGAGCAATGCTATATATGAATTTAATAGATATCCTAAGTCGCGCTTTCGAGGCATGAAAAACACAAGTTGAATTTCGTCAATCGGCCCAATAGAATGGAAGATAACTGTCCTCCTTTTTTTTGCGCAGTGCACAGTTTTAAATAGTTTAAGTTGGCGTAAGTAATAATTAATATTGTCATTTGAGCAACGGTAGTCATGAATAGAGGTGAATAAATTGCTTTTTAGTTACAGCGAAAACTGGAATTAGAGTCATTGTTTAAAACTGATAGATGCTGATGAATAAGAAAAACTTCAGATAATCTACATTGTGGGAAATCAAATGTTTTGTAATAAGAATTCAACACTGAAATTTGATTTAAGATCTCTATAAAAATTTTCCCATAAATTAGCAGAAAATAGATTGTAAAGTTATTTGCTTCTGCCGATCAATCAAACTGATAAAAATTTATGTTTAAATGTTTAAAATCGTATTGAAATGCTAGCTTTTTTGACCGGCTACAACTATTTGAGCTGTTTAAAATAAATGATTTGATAAAAAAGATCGTTTTCGTTTGCAAAGTAAAATGATACTTAAAGATGTCTTAGAAATGTCATAAATATTCATTTTACGGAAAGTAAGAGATAGTTTCATAAACCATAAGCAAGAAAATTTATATAGAAAGAATAAGTTAATGTGAAAACTTTGAAACTCATGTTAAGGTATTCATCTAAATATTTTCATTTGAAAAAAATATTACATTGATGTTTTAAGTTCTGCTTTTAGCAAGCGATTTATTTTTAATTGTAGTCCCACATATTGTAAGAAATAGAATTTCTTTAAATTAGATTCAAGTGCTAGGTATAGACGGTTTAAAATTTTATACACAAATAGGAAAATGGTCTTAGTAAGCTATTTGCACTATATAGTCTCTGGAATTACGTTCTATGGTCATAATAGGAGGCTAGCCTGCCGTAATGAACGACTTTAGGTTATAATCTGATGACTTATGGATCCGAACTATGACGTCTTTCACTCTGCTTAGGACTGTGTAAGGACAATTTCTGGCGGATTGTAGTTAACGAAAACGTCTTTTCCGTCGAATCGTATTCCATAAATACACATTGTTGCCTTCGTTGAATCGACGTCCTGTAGCTGTAGTGTCGTATGTAGTCTGCCTCTTCTCCGTCGCTGACTCGCTCTCGTGCAAAATTATGCATCACTTCAAAACGTCCCTGGAGATCTTGAATGTACTCCTCAGGAGATGAAGGTGCATCTGGAGGAGGAGCAAACAAGAGATCACATAGGAAAGGAAATTACATTATTCAGATATTTTGTGCATGCTTTTCTAAACGAATGCAGCATATAATAAACAGTATTTACTTCAAAAGAAAAACTATTTAATTAAAATCCCGCCAACAGCAAGAAATCCCGGTCCCGAGAATGGGGGACATAATATAAATTGAACGGTTAGAGAAAATTGATCAAATTACTGAATAATTATACAATCGAAAAATATTTAAAGTTTAATTATATTGGGTTTCTGATAAAATCCAACAATATTGTTACGTATGTACAGATTCGAATAGAATGCTTTGCAAGCTACTTTGTGAAGTAATCAAAAACAACGACGATATATTTGGTGTTATCAGCAGTTCGAAGCAGATGTCACAGATATCAAAGGAGATGCGTTAAAAAGGCGCTTCTACAGTGTAATGTTGCAGCTCCCATCGGCTCCGGTTCTTCGGTCATTTCCGGCTCGTACAGGCATTACAAATTTTGTACCACTCTTGCTCTTCTGCCGTTGCATTTCAATAAGCGCTCTCGAACATTATGTAGAACCTTCTTTATTTCGAAGTTGATTCCAGTCGAACTGCTGTGTAGTTCTTTAAGTACATCCGAGATCTTGGAAGTATCAGCTACCATCGGAATACCTTCGCATCATCCGGTTCGAACTTCCTGTGCAAGACGTGGTTTAGTGTACGGAGTGGCGCCGTTTTCAAGGATGCCGCGATCCAAATGAAAGAAAGGCATTGGGATTGATATTCAGAAAAAACCGCGCAGTCTATAAACGAATGATTTCAAAGGCTAAACTGGAATGTTGGCAGAAATATTGTACGAACGCAA
The DNA here is from genome assembly GCA_000611955.2 of Stegodyphus mimosarum. NCBI lineage: Eukaryota > Metazoa > Arthropoda > Arachnida > Araneae > Eresidae > Stegodyphus > Stegodyphus mimosarum. The sequence goes on along the minus strand of KL812863.1, from coordinate 1,574 downwards.
CAGAAAAATTTGGTAGACTATTCAAAGTTGCTCATGATAAGATCTTTAAACCTACCAGTCTAACTACGTCAATCTGCCAGAATGCCAACACTAGTTACCAGATAGTGACACATATACTGGAAACGATTTTCGAGCATGATGATCCCCATAAAGACACTACAGCGCAGAAGGAAATACGAACTAGTATTGAACAATATTATACTTCATCCATTGCTGATTCTGAGCCACCTCCAACAAGTAAGGAACTGAATGACGTAATCAAGAAGCTGAATCCGAGTAAAGCTCCAGGTCCGGATGGGCTTGATAATGGTATTCTCAGAGCTATGCATAACACGCATCCGGCAATACTTTTCTCCTATTTACAGGCGTGCTGGAGAATTCGTCTCTTTCCAGAAGGCACAAAAATAGCAGAAGTTGCTCTCTTCCTGAAGGGAAATAAAGATCCAAACGAAACTGCTTCTTATAGACCCATCTGCCTGCTCCCGGCCATGGGAAAAATCCTCGAAAGAATAATACTTCAAAGACTGAATTTTTACATACATACCAATAAACTCATAAATACTAGGCAATATGGCTTTATAGCAGGAAAGTCAGTGGATCACGCACTGTATCACCTACGGAACACAGTACTTAGAAATAAGCAGAATAAACTGCATACTGTTGTCATCAGCATAGACATTCAAGGTGCCTTCGATTCGTTGTGGTGGCATGATGTTTTGAAATGTCTCAAAGATATCAATTGTCCCAAAACTTTATTTGATTTGATCTACAGCTACCTGAGTGAAAGACGAATTCAAGCTACAACGGATGGAGGCGTCCACATGCAAAAGGTGACGAAAGGCTGTCCGCAGGGCTCTTGTCTAGGTCCACTTCTGTGGAACCTGGTAGCAGACACTGCGCTCAACCTTTTTGACGATGATGAAACATCAGAAATAATAGCTTATGCTGACGACTTCTTGCTGATTTCAAACGGTCACAGCCGTAAAAGCTACGAGGCAAACTCCCAAAAAGCGCTAGACAAAATAGTCCGCTGGGCCAGTGAACATAAGCTCACAATTTCAAGAACAAAAACAAAAGGAATGGTGATTAGCCCGGAAAAAAGGCACGAGCGTACCCCGTGTGTAAACCTTCATGACAGAAACATACAATTCGTGAGACATTTTCGCTACTTGGGTGTGATTATAGACGACAGATTCTCCTGGCTCCCTCACATCAAGGATCTTAAAGAAAGGCTGCATAAATTGTCTAATACAATGCGGAGAACAGCTGCTGCTAGCTGGGGTGTCTCCTCACAGATGCTCAAAATATGGTATGCCACAGTCGCTGAGCGCATAGCTCTTCATGGCGTTTCCATATGGGGCGTGAATGTCACGATTAAAATGCAACATGCATTGAACTCCGCGCAAAGACCATTTCTTCTGGGCATCTGCAGAGGATTCCGTACCTCTCCTACCGCCGCATTAAATGTATTGGGTGGGCTACCGCCCCTGCACTTGATAGTACAGAGCGAAAGTGCTGCGGTGAGAGTGATCAGACTAAAACAAGACATTACTATTTGGAGTAAGACTTATGTA
>KK113561.1:421330-459236 GCA_000611955.2 Stegodyphus mimosarum | reverse complement strand
TCATCAACTGCTACTATTATTGTGGGGCAGAGGGAGTATTACTTATTTCTAGATGAGAGTCAGGATCGTCAGCAGAAGACGAAATTTTACACTGCAAAGAGCGTCTGTAGACAGGTCAGAATTCTCACATACAGTCGCAATTCTTCTAACTTTATAGTAAATCTGCTTGGTCACTCAAATCTCCATAAATTCTGGAATGAACGAACCTTGTAGCGAAATGAGACAAACATGAAAAATGTAAATTATATAGCATTTTGTTAGTAACACTTCAAATTTTAATATGAATACCTATTCAGCAAGAATATTTTCTCTTAATTTATGCAATTTATGCAGTTAAAAGATTCAAGACCTAAAAAAAAAAAAAAAAAGCTAAATCTACATTTGCTTTTGCTTCACTCTTTTTGGAACGTTTTACATTATTATTACATCTTATTATCATAGAAAAAATGAAATTAAAACAGCTAATTAACATATCTTTGACAAATATGAAAAGGAAAAGTCAAGATTCGTCTTACAGTAATCATCAATGAAAGCTACGCTTTCAGTTACTTAATTTTTCCTTTTAGATTTATTATTTAATTTTCCTTTTAGACATTTATTTATTTCATATACAAATTTATAGATATTTCCTTTCACATAATAATTAAAAACGTATTTCTTGTTCAAATATATAACTATTTATTTTCTTTCTTAATAATAATTAAAAATATTGTTACATACAAGATAAACAAGGAAGATGGGGGAATTATTCGCAATTTTTAACAGATTTTGCTAAACTGTTTAATTCATAAGTAACAGTAAAGCTTTCCCGTGATGAATGTTTTCCTTTTTTCTTTGACAAAAGTAATTATACTTCAAGGAAGTTTGTGACTGATCTTTTACTTTATTAGTCCAAAGGGATTTAGTCCCGAAGGACTATTACTTTCGTTTTGCGATTTTGCGTTGATTCACTCTGAATGCCCGATTCACTTTTCAAATTGTTGCCACTAAATGTTATTAAAGTTTAAAAAATGAAAAATCTGCATAAATGTATGCATGTTTTTTTTTTTTTTGACGTAGCTTTCTCTTCAAAAATCGTCTGCGTGCGTTGCACGGGAAAATAAAAAGGAATTTTAATTACAGTTCTAAATAAATAGCCAAATAAATGTGATATTCTTAACAATATTCTCTAAAACTTTAACGAATTTTTTATTAACAAACTCAAAGATTTCAAAGCCAGCAATACCAACGTTGTACAGAAAAACATTTTTATCTCCAGCGCGTGAGAGCGTGTACCGAAATTTCTAAAGATATGCTCAATTTAAAATTATTTTGCGATATTGCTGTTGAACTGAATTTTATGGTTTAAGTGCGAAGAACATGGTATTTAACAAATAAAGGTAACACACAAAATGTTAAATAAACGTCCCTTTGGACGTAATTTAAAATCTGAAACATTTCAGATTTTTTTTTATTTTATTTTTTATTTATTTTTTTGTCATTGTTGGCAATATTCTTCCAAGTGAGAAATGTAAAATACAGTGTTAACTAAAATATTGTTATATTAGGAAAATTTGTTCTCTTACAGAAATGTTAATTTAAAAAAAACGTTATTAAAAAAAAGCACTGTGTCTTGACATTTTAAAATTTTTCTACCCAAACTTTCAATAGACACCATTTCCTGTTAAATTTTTCGCAGCTCTTTTCTTCAATAAAATCTGGAAATACAAAACGAGCAATGTAAGTGTGGTGTTCTTTTTTTAAGTTTCAAAAGTGGTGTTTTCCCATTTATTCCCTTTTCCAAAAGAAATTTCAATCAACACATTTCGCTACCAGCATATCAAAGACAAAAGTGCACATTACTATGTTGTCTTTTCAAAACAAAATAATGTCAATAGGAAAGCTAATCGGATCGATTCTGGATGCAAACTTTTATTATAAAACACATAGCACACACACACACAAGAAAAAAAAAAAAAAAAAAAAAAGAAAAATTCTTTGCTGCCAGTTTCTTCAAACTAAATATAATTTAAAATTTGGGATTCTCAGAATATGTACAACATATTCTGGGGATTTATTCATATTAAATTATTGGTTAGAAGCGGAACAGCTACAGGGAAAACTTTCCGCTTTACCATTTCATGGATTTCTTTGAAACTTTATTATCCTAGTTTTAATAATTCTATTATGATATTTATAGCTTTATTCACTTGTTAAATGTAAAAAGTTTTGAGTCTTAAATGCTTACTTTAATTCTATATAAACTGTTATTTATTTAATTTTATTTTTCTGTTGTGAAGATGATAATAATTATGTATCACATTTACAAACATTTAAGAAGAAAATAAAATTGAAAGACAACTCTCTTGAAGATAAACTGTATAGAAGATAACGAAACGAAAATGAACAGTAGAAACTGTTTGTGAAATTCAAGTTTACGTCTAATTAATACAATTTTTAATATATAGTAAACATTAACTGCAACAGATGGCGCCACTTTATTAAGCGTCATTGGAGGCTTAGATTTTTTTTTTTTTTTTTTTTTTAAAAATAAAATGAATTTTTTTTTTTTTTGATTTTTTTTTTAAATAATGAAATGATAGTTTTCTTTCCTTATGGAACTTTCTTTTCGAAGAAGAGGGAGGAATCAAAGGACTTCAGTTTCGACAAATTAATAACCTCATCTGATTTATGGTTTAAAAGTATGGCTTCGAATGAAAAATTACATTTTTATTTGAATTTTTAGGGCATATTTGTCTTTTATTTTATTATCTCAATCATCATACATCTGAATCATTGTAAAACTGGATTCTGTTTTTAGGTAGTAAAACTCCTTTACGAGTTAAACAAAATCTGAAAGCTTACATTACGCCCAAAGGGGTGTTTTTTTAACGTTTTGTGTGCTACCCTTATTTATTAAATACCATGCTCTTCGCACTTAAACTATAAAATTCCATTCAATAACAATATCGTCTTTGGGCTAAAAAGAATGTTATTGAAAATTCCGATTTACTATAGTACATCAGCCATTCATTTCAAGAACAGTTCCCCCCCTTCTTTTATACGTACTTTAACTCGATGCAGCAGCTAACTTCTTTAAGTATTTTTAAATTATCACAATTCTTCGAAATCTTTCGTATGTTATATAGTCTGCAAAGATGCAAAGAAATCACAACTTCCTCCATGAGTTACTACAAAAGCGACTAATAGGTTATTTGGATTACGGTAAAGCACAGGGGGACTGTTTGCGTAAAACAGAAGCAGCCTTCGCGGAAGATTTTTAAGAGAAGTTTTCCCGGTTCGTTCGTCGAAATCTTTTGAGCCCGGAACGAACTACCAGTATTCGGCAATCTTACCGCGCTGTTGCTGGTAGACCGGAAAGTGACTGAAAGCAAATATCTTAGTAACCATAAAATAATAAGCATAATGAATGAATGAATGCTGATAAATGAACTAATACAAGGAAATTAAAATTCCGCGTGTAACCTATTAGTTTATTATTTAATGTTTTTATTCCGAGAATCATCCATTCGGGAACACGGACACAGCCTTTTGAAAGTCTGAAAAATCATAATATAATGCTAGAACATCAAATATCACTTTTTTTTTAACATCCATCTACAGTACTTTAGCAATTAATTTTTCTCTCTTTATGTATGTTTATCCAAGCAGATTCCCAGATGTTTTATAGAACTATACAGAGTTCAAGATTCAAAAACTTTCTTTGTAAGCTGCACGGGTGCCCTGACGGTCTCTGATTTTGAGAAAACCGGAGAAGTTTATTTGAATTTACTAAACACACATTAGTAAAACACGCGAGCATTATTTTAATTTTACTCTTAATTTAATTTTAATTTTTAATTTTTTGAATCACACGAGCAAATTTTTATTTTTTAATTACAACCCATACTATAATTAAGAGGAAAGTACTATTAAAAAGTTATTTACGTTTTTAAGCGGTTTAATATGAAGAATAATTTCGCGTAATTACGTAAATTAAATCAATGTTCAAACATTAATAACTTTTCCATCCATCGACAGGAAACAATTTTTTTTTTTTAAACAGAGTCTGGTTAACACGCAATCTACTAATCCTTCTCCAGTAAATCGAATAATAAATAATATATAAAAGATAGATATACTGGATAAGACTCAAAATTAAATTTTTAAATGGAATTCAATGATGATATAGAATTTTCGATACAAATATCATGACTATTCTCCACAAACCTGAACATGAATTTGTAATGTTTTTCCCTCTACTTGCCGCGTGCCTTAGTGATGTAATTGGAATTTACATCTGACAAACAATCTGAAAGTCCTGTATTCAAATCCCTGCAAGGCTTATTTTTTACGTTTCTTGCTTGCTGTTGTAATATCCTTATAGTCTCTACAAACTTATAAATGATATATTTCATATGTTCTTGAATACTGAGCATATTCTGTGCATTGAATGTTTTTATCAAGTAGAAATGTGTAGCCACAAATTTTGTTTCCTACACAGTTTTTCAGACACTGGATTATAATATATAAAGCACAGTAAAGATTTATGAAAAATTGTTCCGAATGAATGATTATTACCAAAATCAAAATAAACATTAAAATTAATTTAAATGATCATGTTTACATACACGCAATAAAAAGGGATCAAATTAAATAAAAAAAACTGTTAATCTCTCATGATCAACAAATGAAAACTAGCTAAATTAAATATTAAATAGTTAAAAAAACTTCTGGGCAATAGATTCGTTTCGAATATAGTTTTATTGCTTGACATTCCCCTTTCCCTTAAAATGTTCTTACATTATGCAAAAAAAGTGAAAATTAAAATGTGACTTTTTCGAATTCGCAGGCCGGCGCCGAAAAATTCCCGTCATCAGCTATCAGAAGCTCGATTATTTTAATCTAACCTATGGACTAAAGAGCTATTCAAAACTTCAAATACAGGAATTCCTTGGTACAAAGTTTTATTAAATTATGATTCTTGCTTTAAGAATTTCCACATTTAATGTAAAAGATACAATTTTCACAGCTGCTAATGCTTGAAAACATGTAAAAGGACAATGTTACAAAAGGCTTGGCAAAAACTGTGACTAAATGTCAAGAAAATAAAATTCTATCGAAGAAGGGGAAACAACTACTGATGATTCCAATGACTAATTACTCTGAGCTATTGGAAACAGTTGAAAATATTCCTTCGAGCAATGCATTAATTAAACTTGTACTTAAACTAATTAATTAAATGTAGTAGTTCACTGTGATAAAAATCAGCAAGTCGTAAAAGAGTATGGAGACGACATCATAATGTGTTGAATCCGCAGGTAGAAAATGAAAACTGTGGCTAGTGAAGAGATAAATACTGTCTCTGTATAATTCGCAGCAAAAGCTACAAAAATATATAATACTGAAGAAAGAATTAATATGAATATTCTATATTTGGGGATGGGGTTGATGGGGAGAGGTATATACGAAGCAAAACTGTGTCAAGCACTTTTTTTAGAAAGTTATCATGCAGTGGCACTGGTGATAATTTCCTGGAAAAAACTGATTAAATGTAGTTAAATTTTGAATAAATTATTAACTATAAATTTGACTTATTAAATATGTTTGTAAAAGCCCTTTTAACTACATGCAACTTTTTTATATCTCAGTGCACTTCAGTAACACGAAAAAAGGTTTTCGAGGCATTTTGCAATTACAGTTCGATAATCTGGAATTGGGGAATTTCCAAAATTTGCGGGATTACCAGCCTTTTGCCAAACGTGGCCTTTTGAAACTACCACTATCAAAAGTCTGCATTATGCTGACCAATTAAAAAACAGCAATATTCTTAAATGTAGAAGAAAGCCTGGTATTGGATCGCTTCGTTCTGCTTTTGCTTTGCTCTCTGCTTTTGACTAAAGCAGAGGAAATTTCAATAAGAAGTTCTAACTAGTCTTCAAAATTGAAGTTATGTGATCGTTTCTACCTTGTTAAATCTTGCGATCGTTTACCGAGTTACGAATTAAATCATCTATTTGCACTTTCTAATTTTTCCATCTTCAGCTGGCCCACCAGCGTCCGAGAAGTAAGTCGCTGAACACTGAAGGTTAGGTCCGGGTTTCGAATCCCGGTGAACGAACTGGTTGTATGTTGTTTTCGTGGTTTTCACCATATGTAACGCTCATACGAGCCAGTTTCCCTTCGAAAGCCATCCACGAAGGCATTCTTTCCCTTTCCCAGAATGCCTTTGTGTGCTTTACCGTAATCAAATAAATAAAACCAAACCAATCCTTACTCAGCTGAATTTTCATCTTTACGCTAAATTTAAACCTAACTAAAATAAACCATGTTCTGAGGAACCGAATTAAAAGGTTTGCATTAAAGAGGCTCTTATAATGCAAACTTTCGAAAATGAAACTTCGAAATGAGTCGAAATAATTTTGTGCACTTCTGTGTCAATTACTTTTTTTTTATATTGAAAACTCTCTCGAATGCAAAAATTACATACGTTTACTGATTTTTAGATCACTCAACACTCAGGTTGGTTTTGCAGAATCTGGAATTTAGAAGATATGTTATAATTTCACTATCTGTTAGCTCTTTGATGTCCGTCTACTGGATACTTCCTTATAATTTATATTTCGGTTTCGCCGAGAAACAGGTTCTAAAAGTGCATAGCATTGTCGATTTTTTGTTTTATTTTATTTGGTTATTTCAAAGTACTCGAGGGCTATCTGCCTAAAGAGAGGGATGCCTTCAAGGAGGATTTTCTAAGGGAAAACTGGCTCATATACACGTTACACATAGGTAAACCATGAAAACCCCCATGCAGCCAATCCGTTCGCGGAATTCAAACATCAGGTCGAACTATCAGTCTTTAGCGACTTTACCGCTCGGCCGTTGGTGGACTCATGGTGTTGACGGAGAGACCAGCTTATTCTTCAAGTTTTCTAATTTCTAAAGTCGAACTCCAACGCAAAATATAATTTTGGAATGAGACAATATTTCTTATCTTCTGTTCTAAGTGCAGTTACGCTACATCTTCGCGCGGCATCTTCCTTATGATTTTCTCCGTGTGTAGCGTATATATGAGCCAATTTACCTTAGAAATGTATGCACTAATGCAACTGTCTCGTTAACAAGTAGCCATCGTGTGGTTTATTTTATAGAGTCTGACCTTCTTAGGTGGCATACAGTTAGAGCAGAACTCTAAAAGACAAGTAACAAATTTTCGCTTTGTCTTGTAGTTACCACAGAGAGAGGGAAAGGGTGTAAAGTACCTTTTATTTATCCAAATAAAGTGTAACAGTTTAACAGCTCGTGCTTACAGAAGCCAACAGTTTTGGCTTAAATTAAAGTTATTGGAAGAACGAATGAAATTTAAGCATAGCCTGACGGCTTCACAGTATAACTAGCGCGCAAGCTGGCTCTGACCGAAGTCAGCGTTAACAAGCCTAATGACACGTTAAAAGTTAACGCCGCAGAATCCTAATCTCTATAGAATCAAAATCAGTACGTGGCATTGAAGCAGGCAGAACATGTTCTGATTTCACCCTCCAAAAGCTTCCTTTAAATACTTCCTTCTTTCTACCTATTCCGAATTTCGCGGGAGCTAGAAATTTAAATTCTGGCAGGAAAATGGAAATGAGGCTGATAGAAAAGAAAATTAACATAAAATAACGGGTTGGAAACTTAAATTATACGCTATTCAAATAAACAAACAAATGGTATCTCATTGAATAGTTTTCGACCATGTTTTCCTTGCATGTTTTTTTCAATATATTGAAGTATTTCTAGATAATATTTTCATTATTATGATTAAAATACTTTTATTAAACTAATACTACCGATTGGTTGTTCATTTAAAATTTTAGTTTAACATAAAAACACCTGTTTGCAAATCGATTTCATGAATGATCCCCCTCCAAACTGGAGATTGCTTTCCATATTAATGTCTTTTCAATTCCAGAAATGGGAACGTATAATACAATGTAGGTTTTTATTCTTCTCAAATTTCTCACCAAAAAATTTCACTTCCATCTTTATTTCAAATTTTTTCAGTCTTTTACTACAAATTTTATTACATAGACTCAAACTGAGACAGGGAATTTAAGGCGAGCAATGATTTATCCTTTTATCCCACAAGTGAAGTATGCTATACTTTTATAGTGAAGAAGTTATACTTTTATCCCACCCATTTCATTAGAATGCTTAATTATAAATTTTCACGCCTTTTTAAAAAAGAAATGATTTCAGGAAAAATAGATTTAGTAGAATAGAAGAAAATATGTAGAAAAACTCATAGACAAATTTGAACTCTTAAGACTAAGTGTTACTTAGCAAAATATGCGCTTAATAGCTGATGAAATCGTATTATTATGAGTTTTTAGTATTTCTTTCTTCAAAAACCCATTTTAATTATTTGAATAAATAATCAGAAGAACGTCAGAATATTTCGAGATATCTTGCCATCTGACGCATCATTAGTTATGCTGTCAATTAATATTTTGGGATTTCATATTTACAACCCCGCTAGAATTAATTTAGGCTAAAATAATACGCAGGGAAAGATTAATTTAGAACTCAAGCAACAAAAAATGTATTATATTTACAGATCAAACTTACTCTGATTATTTTTCAAGCAGTCAGAAAATTTCGTGTTCAAATCACGTCCGGATCTCCAATTTGTGTTTTTAAATGAATATCAAACAACAGCTCGTTATGAATAAATGTTTTTATTAAATCAAATTATATACGTAGAGAGCCGCCCAGCCGGTATATTAGTTAGTGACCAAGACTGTCGTAGCTGTGCCCCGGGTTCGAATCCCGGAGAAGGCATGGTTGTAACTGTCTGTTCCTTCATAGAAGGCAACTGTGGCCACCTATTAGGTGCTTCCATAATGAAATTGCTAACACTTCCAGCCCTTGTAGTGGCTCAAGGCTAATGACTGTTAAATAAAGAGCCGCGCCATTATTAATAATAATAATAAAAAAGTAGAGACAGAAATCGGGACGTGAAGTCAGCGTCGATGTTGAGGAAATGTACGAGGAAAGATAAATTTCCACAAATTCGTCAATAAATTATAACTGAAAAGTACCTTTTGAATTGTTGATATCAGAATCGGGCCTTTTCAACTTCGTTTAAAATTTGAAAGAAGCATACTGAAAACAATGCTGTAATATAAAATGACTCTTTCTATCAATAAAAGCAATTTACTCCGCACAATTTAAGTCATATAATTTATTTTCTTTCTTTATTGAATTGCTTTCGAAGCAGTAATAGTACTTCATGTGATACTCGGTACGAAATAATGATGGAATATAAACATTCTTCAAAATAAATGATTTTCGAAGCGTATAAACTGCAGAAAGGAATATGAAGCACATTACTAGCAATGAGATGTAGACTTCTGCATGTTAAAAAAATAGATGAAACTCCAGGCTTAAACTCTTTTAAAGGCTGAACAAGCCGAAATTAACATCGGACAATATTGCGTTTGCTAACTTTAAGAAGATTTGCCAAATGAAAAGTAATCTTTTTCAGTATTAAAAATTCTTTTCTTTTTCATTGACTGCGTTACCATTTATGAAATTCTTACCTATACTAATCACTTTATCGATACATTTTTATGATTATTAAGTGATTCTTCAGATTATTACATGAAAGTTATTTACTATTTGGCTTCCCACACAAAGTCACCGAAATTATCTTGAAAAGGCTAGAAGCCCTGAAACGTAAGACAATATTTTTCTTAAGCCGTTTAACAATTTTTTTACCAGGTCTTGAGTTTAGTGGCTTTGCAATATTCTTTGAAAACTTCATGACATACAAGCATGAGAAACAGATATACATCTTCAAGCGGATAGCAATAGAAATATAGTTATACTAGTATAAGTTCTCTACTAGTTAAAATAGAGAATTGTAGACCTCCTATTCCTAGAACATGCTTCAAGTGTTTGGCAATAAATGAATGAGGACATTTTATGTAGTATCTTCGAAAATATTTGAGGAATTCTATCGGATGTTTAAATGAGTTTGGAAATTTTATATCAGTCTGATTATAACAGTAATAGTCTACTAGCATGATGGACTTACATATTTTTGCGAAAAAGGCATTTTTAAGAGAAATACAATTATGTTTCGTACAATCTACAATCCTGAAAATGGGGGTCCGCTTAGGTTTGATGAAATGTTGTATTGTTATTGCAAATATATAGTGCACAAAATTTCAAATAATTTCGCTCGGTAGAAATTAATCAAAAATTGTTTTCAAAATTTTGCGTACAAAAGCAAACAAATTAGAAACCAATCTAAATAAAACAGTTAAAATTCTAACTACAGAGGATGCTCGTCCATTTTTTAGACGAATTTGCTTTGCTATAAAAAAAATCGCCTGCTTGGAATGTTTTTTAATCGCAGCTACATTTTTGAAAGTGCAAATTATCATCTGCTACTTGACAATTTTGTTTTTATGCGAAATGGCGCTTTTCAAGAAGCAATAGACGGATGGCTATGTTTGTGCTCTTTCCAAAGAAAACTATTCGTACTTAGTTGTTAAAAATGCTGCGAAAACCATGATTTTTCGGTATCTAAAGCAACTATAGGTAGTACTGTTAATAAGAAAGGAAAAAAACACAAAGTTTGACTTCAAGGAGAAAAATTGTTCAAGACGCATATCCAAGGAAAACATTGAATGTTTCGGATGTTGCAAAGGTAAGAACTTTAATGTTAAAAGAAAAATCTGCGAAGTCAAAGGTTATATATTTTATCATTAAAATGTTCAGTGTCAACTGTAAACAAAGTGACTAATGCTGATTTGAATCTTGAAAAGGCAAAAAAACGTAATGTGCTTCGTTTTTCTCCCTGCATTTCACCAAAAGCAAAAGGAACTGCAGAATTCACTATGAGAAACAATTATTCGGACAAAAATGGAAAAATTGTTATCACAATAGATGAATTTTGGATATGTTTAAATTAACGCAATAAAAGAGGTCCATTTATTATCAAAAAATCTTAGCATATGGTTTCAAAGAATCTAAAGGAAGTTTTTCAAAGGGATTTATGATTGTTACTGATTTTTGATATAACGGCAAATAAAAATTACAGAGAGTTAAGAAAACTGTTAAAGTCAACTTGCCATATTATCAGGAACATATTTCATACCCAATTTCCAAATATGAAATACTTTCCCTTTACTCACAGTGCCATCAATCAGTAGAACAGCTTCAAGACAAAGCAAGCAGCCGCACGTCAAAATCCACTGTTCATTTCCTGGAAAAAATAGAACAAGAAACGTGTATCTAGGCCATACTCTTTATTCATATCCCTAGTAAATCTGCTGATGTATCGTCGACAGATTTTCGGACTTTTGAAAAGCGAATTGTCCAAACATCGACCTACAACCCTCTTTGGATTTTGGAAAGCTGTTCAAGAGGAATGGGATAAAAGACCTCTTTCGATACTAAAAAAGGCTTTATTGTCTTTGAAATTATAGTGTAGAAAGACAGTAAAAAATAAGTTATCAAATGGAGCATTAAAAATGCGAAACGTTCAGTAAAATATTTCTGTAAATGAAATGAAAATCGTCTAAAAATTGTGCGAACAGCCTTTTTATAATTAACTTGATTTTCAAAGGAAAACCTCAATTAATTTAAAGAAGTAAGGGATAAATGTATCTTCTTCAGGTTAATTCTACGAAAATTCTACTTGCTATCCATTATAAAAATTAATTAGCTAGAATACTGCAATATTCAATTTTCAGTCTGAAATTTTGCAAAGCATTATGTGAAAAAGTTGAAGAATTTTTTCCTATCACAAAGTCTTTTAAAATGATTTTGTTTTTCTGATATGACCTAATAGTGGTTATTGATATGTTAAATTTTAAAACTAAAAAATACAAAACAGAGGAATTACACAGAAACAAATACATCTTTAATAAAATATTCCAGTGTATTTACAAATACATGTTATGTTCACACAAATAACACGGATTGCGCTCCAACATAGAATGTATATAAATTACATCATGATTCAGAATTTGCGGCATATAAACTGAAACATGGAATATATATAAATTATGTCATAAGTAAGTAGATGCAGCATTTCAACTGGCGACTGCATCTGTTAACTGAAGTTTTTTGCATTGTCTTTCGTAATTCAGTTCTACATAATAATACATCACTAACAGACATACATTATTTTAGTTTGATAATTCAGCATCTGAATAAATATATCCGAATAACAGCAAGCAGACCATATTTCTTCAAATTCAAGCCGAGATTGTAATGTATCACATATGAGAAGAATAATGTCTTTGTAAATTAAAATTCGGCCCAGTCACAGTTAATATATGAATCCTAACACGTTAAATGCAATAAAAATATTTCCAAGGCTTCTGTCTTACAGAAAATGAAACATATTGAAAAACAGACGATAATTCAAGATACGTAATCTTTATTTAATGCTATATCGACTTCAAAGTAGCTAAAATAAAAGGTGACAGTACCTTACCAATGAGAGTAATGATAAACAACTTTTATTTAATTTCTTTATTGTAAAAAGAATATATTTAAAATTTCGTTAGAAATGAATTAAAAAAGCCATACAGACACATTTTAAATGCATTTAGATAGTAGGAAGAATTACGCAATTTTAAGTCACATTATATATTTCAATTTCTTCCATAAAACGTGCTACACATAAAGTGAATGAATTCATGGTAGTATAGAATTATAATTCATTTATCTTATAAACTAATTTTGAATGACTTTAAAATTAGTGAAGAAGTGAAAGCATTTTTATCTAATGTTAAAATTTTCCTATAGTTAAGTTACTCTTTTTATTTTATTATATATATGTTCTATGAAACAGCAAATAGTTTTAGCCTTTTAGTCCCGATTTTTTTAATACCATTTCTAGTTTTATTTTCTAATTTTTAGTTTCGGAAATATTTCGTTTTAAATTTTTCTTAACATGTTACTCACGTTCTTAAACTCACATAAAACATTATTTAGAAATATGATTGATTTCTGACTGATAAAGATCATTGTTAAGCATTCATTAAATTTCAACATAAAATTTTAACTGAACGTAGTAAAGTTTAAATTTATATCAATGAACCATAAAGTATAAGCTTATAGGTAAAACATAACAAGTTATTTAAACTGCTTTGCATAAATTCTACATACTACTTTTAATTACAGTTTTAAAAGTCCAAGTGAAGGCCTACAGGTTTTAGATTATAATTCTGACTCAAGATAAACTTTCTTAGTTTCAGACTGGTTTTCATAGTTCAACTCTGGGTTCTTAATTAGAAAATATTCATAATAATTCAGAAATGATCATTTTAAACATTCCTTTACCTATACTTGATTCAACAAATACTTTGTTTAAAGAACACATTTTGCTACATTTATATTATCGTTAAATTTAAAAACTGATTCCGAAGCTAAATACACACAATTTTCAGTATCTTCTAATTTAGTATTTTCAGTACAGACCATAATTTTCAATGCCTTGTAGAGCATCCCGTAAATCTGAATACTTTTAAAAAAGCTATAAAATCAATAAATTGGAGAATCAGAATTAATTTTGCACATAAGAGTATAACAGCGAATCCCTACTCCAGTATAAAAATTAACTGTAACTCAAATTTTTGAGTTAGTATCACACAGTAAGAACAAAATGAAGAAAATAAAAATTTTACAGCATTCATCGCTTGTATCTGCTATCAAAAAACAGTGCTACCAATATTGTAGCAGTGTATAATAAGGTCTATGCACTTCTTCTAAACATTTAAATTTTCGTGGCATTAATAATGTAGTGCCATCTATTAATGAAATTCATACCACATGTTCATTACAAACATTATGTCTCTGTAATAAGTTTTTTCATCGAAATCACATTCTCTAATAGCAGTTTGTTGATTTTACATGACTTTTTAAAAAGTATCCAAATTTGTTGAATATCCTATGTACAGCTTAGATTCTGCTAAACTAAATTTTTTTTTTCAGACATGTAAAAAATTGTGTACGTTTTACTTATTTATTAGCTGATAAGGCTGAATTCACCTGGGGTTTAAATATAAGACTGGTTGTATGAAAACAAAGTTTGTTTTTAAAAATAAATATAGTTTTACAGTCTTCACTGAACTGTGAATGCTAAGACATAAGCCATATTTATTTCATTATTTAAATATAGTTCCACATCAAGTAAATTAAAAATAAAAGTATTTAAAATGCCTTTTTTTTTTTCAACGCAATCATTTGATTTTCTTCATGATATTCTTTACATTCTTAATAAGATTGCATCAAGAGCAGTTTACTTTATAACATGTAAGATATTTACATTGAAAACAAATTCTCAAAATAAAATCCTTCTTTTTTTTCCTGAATGCAATGCGTAAACTGTTCATGGAATATAAATTTTTTAGTTCAATCATACCTTGCTGATTCTGTATGATATTACATAATCATACAGAATATATACAAACGCTTCGAAGAGAATATTATTCTAATTCTCATTTCTCGTAGTACTTTTAATCTTTTTCCTCATACGCTATACTTGTCAAATATTTACAAATTTTAGTAGAAACTTTCATTTTGAAACTTCATTGTTTCAGTGAATATATTTTCTTTAAATTTAAAGCTCTGCGACTTGAATGAAATAGTAGATTCTATTCAACAGTATATTAATTTGCGAATAAAAAATAAGGCTATAAATTTTAAGGAAGTCATTATCACAATATAGTAATTTCTTTTTTAATCTTTACTTTTTTATTAAGAGGAAAAAAAAATTATTCGACTAGCATTTGTTTAAATTCATTTGCGTTATTACGCAAGCACATTGTATTTACATGTAGGAATCGACAATGAATAATGAATTGAACAAATGATAAAAATCTGAATGAAACGTTAGATAAATAGTTTTCGAATAAGCTATTAAGCTTGCAAATGAAACGCATATGACGAAAGAGATAAAATTTTGTAGCTGAAACTGAAAAATCGAGAAATCAGAATCATTTCAAAAGAAGTTGAAAAATTTAGATGATCACAACTTATATTCATCGCTCTGAGAATAAAAGGAAGATACTGAGAATTGGAAATATTTGAGATATTTTCTAACTGAATTTCATAAATTTAAGAAATATTTTAGATACTTTTTTATTGAATTTCATAAATTTAAAAAACATATACCCTTAAATCCTAATATATCCATCTTAACTTAAAATTTGTCTAAAGCTAAGTATATGTATAACTTCATTTTTGTTTTAGGTAAGAATATAACTTGATAAAATGTACTGTACACATTTTTATTTTAACTGAATTTAAAGTACAGTGGAAGGCCGAAAAGAAAACATTGTATATCGGGATTTTGTGAAAAGTGGCTTAAAAGGTTTATAAATGGCAGAATTGGACCTTATTGATAAATCACATTCAAGAAGACCGAAAGAACTTGAGGGAAATAAGTTGAACGAACTTACGAACTGGCTCAAAGCTGGAGCACTGAAAAAAAACGAGTATGTTGGAAACTTTCCATTGTTAATTAAATAAATGTGCTTAAAAATCAGACGACCTTTTGCAAGCATTTTATTTAAATGTCCTGTGGCGTTAGGAATGAATACTAGATGTTAGTAGAATTTACAGCTGTTAGTACCTAGCTGTTAGTAGAATTTACAACAGACAGAATTCAATTTGCTTTTTACTTATGTGAAAATTTTCATCAAACTGATTTTTTTGTTGCTCAATCGGAAAGTATTCTACTTCTTTTACTTCGAAATTAAGTGAATGCTGCATGTTAAAAGGTTTGATCCAATAATAAATCGCAATTATAAACTTCTTTAAAAAGTAACAGATACTCGCACTTGCAAAAAGATGTTTTTGTTACTACCAGATGCAGAAACGATTTTATCTTAAGTGCTATAGGATGGTTGAGGAAATATACTTAACACAAAACTGAAATAAATAAAAATCTCGTTAAATTTTTATTTATTAGTAATTTCTAGAAGTGAAAGTGGTTGCCAATTTTCCCAGAATAATGCAAGAATTTGGTCTGTTCAAAATAAAAGCTGGAGAAAAAAATTTCCCCCATTTTCTAGAACCATTATAGGCGAATTTAAGTATGATAGTCAATAATTCTGAAATTATAAATTATGCGTTACTTATGCGTTATAACATTTTTTTTATCCTTTAAATCATGGAGCAACTCTATATACTATCAGATCTTAATAACAGGAAAAGTTTTACATATAGGCACGCTGTCTAAGCTTCGTTAACGTGATCAAGAAACTGAGTATATAGCAATCAGATAACCATGGTATTTTGAGGCATCTTTTCTGAGTAGATATGTGTGTTTTAGGCAGTTATTGAATTTGTGAAGTTTGCCAAATCAGGCTAATTAAGAGAGGAGATAGGATTAATTGAACTCCATTAATAACTGTCTTTGTTGATTATAGGTCCATTATTGATCTTGGATCACCGTTGTCGAAGCTTCGAAGGAAAGTGAGGACAGAACATTAATAACTGTCAGCTGATGAATTTTAGTTATGCATTAATGTTGGTCATTATTTGCGAAAAGGATTAGAGATAAAGGTGTGATTGATTATGTGAGTTATATTCAAAGTCGATACTTTTTGCAGGCATATTAGGCTCAGGTCAATTGGCAGCAGTTGACAGTCACATTATTTTACTGAATACGATGCATTTTCTGAAGGGGTATAAGTAATAACTGCAACAAGGATATGCGCTTGTTTAAAGCTTATAATATTAATTTATGATTACGATTCGATCCTAATTTGCAGAAAAATCAAATATTTAAAAAATATTTTAAACGTTTCAAATAATGCTTTGTAAATATCGTTTTTTAAGTCTGTATTTTTTGTAAGCATTAAATGCCTTAAATTGCATAAAGTAAATAACCTTATAATAAGTAAACATAATAAATAACATGAAATTTAGGAACAAATTAGAAATAAATTTTGCTTTTATTGCTAAAATGTAATTTAAGTCTTTGAAACTAAGAAGTTTATTCGTTTAATGTTTTTTAAAGCTCTCAGCACTTTTTTTGGTTAATTTTAGCGACCAAAGTTTATTAACTGCAATAAAAGTTACATACTATGAGGTATATTTTTATTGTATGAAAATACAATAGAAAATATTTTATTCTAATTAAATATGTAAAGAGACATTTTTACCACCATAATGGACAAAAGGATTTGTTTTTTCAACTGAAATTTGATAGGCCATGTCAAATAGATTGAAAAGATCTGCATGTAAATCTGCTGAAATGTTTCCATTTTTATTTCTGATTTTCCTTAGTTAAAGGCCTTTTTTCTTTTCCGTATGTTTAAAATAAAAAATTCTGCAATGATATTTGAGAAGTGCAGTTTTCCTTCTTCTGAAAGTGTAAAAACAGTTTATCATTAAACAAATGCTGTCGAATAATAGCGTTTGGCTTAAATTATTTTTAGAAGAAATGCTTATAATTTTTTTCCAAAAGTCCTTTTACATATATCCACAAAAAATTTTGTTTTCATATTATTGCAGTTTATAACGAAGTTAATAAAAAGCGTAAGAACTTTTCTATCACAATTCAAATTAAAACAGATCTAATTGGAATGTAAAACAAAAAGTCTTTTATTAAAGCATTTTGAAAATTGAACACAGGAAAATTAATCACAAAGTGTATTTAAGTTTTATTAATTCAAGAGAATGTAAGCTAGAAAACGTTAAAAATTCTAAAAATATTCTTTTTATATTTAATGCTATGATTACAGCTTTAAGATTCAATGAAGTAAAACAACCTTAACGAGAACATAAAGTTTTGTTTCAAGGCCTTCAGTACAAGCTGATTTTAAAAAGTCAGTCTATTTCTTGAAATTCTCGCATTCCGATATAAATAGGCTTATATGATAAGCCGTAAGATAATGAATTATATATACCCTCTCTTTTTTTTCTGTAGATATAGAGAAGGTATTCATATTTGATAGACTTCTTATTATATACAATGCTGCAGAAATTTTATAAATAATACAAGGAAACCAAATTCTTTCAGCACAATTTTTGTCTATATTTACATCACACTTTGTGGCACACTATCCGATCTTAATGATGTGAAATTCGGTTTGTTATCGGGTATCATTGTTCGCTTTTATTATTATTTCTTCAGCCTAAAATACAGATAAATAAAAATATAATTTATACTTATTTTCCCCTTAGATTTTTAAGAATTTTTTTGCACTGTAATCCAAAAGTTGTATTATATTTTATCCGTGTAATAAGATACCATATATCATAAAAAATAAAAGCGTAAATGTACATTTTTATTTTAATAGACTGATTTCTCAAATTAAAGCATTATTCATCTAAAAATTATATCAAGTTAAAAATTATTTTGGCATTCAAAGCAGATTCGAGTTTGAAAAATATCTTTTTATTCAAAATTAACATCTATTTCGGTATTTTTTAATTGTTTCTGAAGTGTTGATTATAATTACATTTTTCTATTAAAATGCTGCTAAAATAAAAAAAAAGTTCTTAAATATGGGCCATTACATCTTAATATGCAAAGCATAACATAATTTATTGTTTTGCTTAAACAAAATTATTAGCCATTTCATTCTTTGAGATTAAAATTATGCTTTATATGAAATAATATGTTTTCAAATTTTGCGACATTTAATATGCTAATAATATATTATTATTATATTGTTATTTATTTTTATTCTCCTAATATATGCATTACGAAAACGTTTGCTTCCAGATAATTTATTATTTTTAAAAAGTAAAAGTGCATTGAAATACCTGATATCAAATATCTTGTTGTATTTTAAAAACACTTTAATAAAAAGCTGGTTCTTCATGTTCTGAAGAATAATGAAAATTTTCATGAATTTTAAGATCTTTTTAAGATTTCGCGGATATCACACTTTCCGCGAATGTCCAAATCAGACTTCTAACATCTTCGATATTTTAAAATACTTTAACAGAAGGATAAATTTGCTAAAAACAATTTTCAGCATTCCAAACAGACAACGTCTGGAAAGAAAAAAATTCGCCCACTTGAAAATGCAAAATCTTTCCCGATTTTCGGAAATTTATATTTTTTAAAAACTATTTTTATGCCGTAAAATTAAAATGTTTTAATTAAAAATTTTTAACAGTTATCCTTATTCACGCTCTTATTTATTTTATTTGCAGACAAAGAGCCTTAGTTTGTACTCAGCTTACTATTAAAATACCTTGAAAAATGTAATCATACTCGTTTATTCAGGAAAATACTTTTCCTGAAGTACTTCTCCTTAAAATCGGA
This sequence comes from Stegodyphus mimosarum, assembly GCA_000611955.2. Taxonomy (NCBI): domain Eukaryota; kingdom Metazoa; phylum Arthropoda; class Arachnida; order Araneae; family Eresidae; genus Stegodyphus; species Stegodyphus mimosarum. The sequence goes on along the minus strand of KK113561.1, from coordinate 439,966 downwards.
TAGCGTGTACTTTATGGAAAAAACGCACACGTGATAGGGAATTTATTCAACAATCAGAACATAGAAGCTAAAGCTGGCTTGGTGTCGATAGACGACAATGGATAAGGAACCGAACCCAGAACACCAGGAAAAGATGAAGTTGGACACGACGTAGCCAATGATGTCAGAGGACTGATTGCTGCAACTGCAGGCTTCTGCTGGGGGCAGTGAGATGTGCTCCATTTCACAGATGGAGATATTTTGCCTAGAATTGCAGTAAAACAGAAAATTAGTTATGCATGTCTTTCATAAATGTTAATCACAGAACAGTTTATACCTTACTAGCGGAAATATCCGATGCCAGTTAAGTTAGACTAAGAATAATACACCTAACTACAGACAGAACGATACCCCTGTAATCCTTCTCTAATAACGATGCAAAAAATACGATTCATAGTCATACATTTTTTATTCTGATGCGGTATGGAACATACATAAAAATTTCGATAGAAAAATGAGCTAATTCTCTCTCATTATATCAGCAACAATGGCACGCAGTTTTTAATAATTTTCATCTTTCTAATTAAATGGTAGTAAAAGCTCAAGTTCCATGCAATATTATCCCTGTATTCAATTTTAGTCTATTACATGTGGCAAAAAATTGATCATATCTGATCAGAAATCAATAACGCGAACAAACAAACACACAAACAGACATTCTTCTTTATTACAGATTTTCTAAAACTTACAAATTTTTTGGTTAACAAACTCTTACTATTTGAAAACGAGCAGTAGCAACACTTTTCAAAATAAAGCATTTTTATCTCCAACGCGCGAGAAAGTTTTCACTCGGAAAAATGAGTGCGAAAATTAGGGAGAAAATTGGTGTTTTTAAGTAATATCTCGGCTGATTAAAGTCGTACGAAGATAGGAACCTTTGAAATGGCTTCTCACGAATTTTTGGAATTGGGAATAATGTATTTCATGTCTGACAATACTATTTTTATTTCATCGTAAAGCTTAAAAGTTTTTTATAAACAAACTCTACGATTTAAATGTGAGCTGTGGCAACGCTTCTCGAAATTAAAGCAGATTTTTATCTTCAGCGTGCGAGACTGTTGCCACTCGGAAAAATGGGGGCGAAAATTAGCGTTTTCCGAGTTTTTAATTAATATCTCTGATTATAGCTATTTTTTTTTAGAAAAAAGTGCACGTCGAGCTTTTACATGACCCAGAAAAGAATTGTAGAAAGTTTGGTGACGATAGCTATAGTAATGACTGAATTCTTGGAGAAACAAACAAACATACTTTCGTCTTTATATATATAGATAAGTATATCACTCCTGAAAATGAAACTCTGAAAATGTTTCATGAAGTAATATACTTATATATTAAACTGAAGTAGTTAAAAATTCTTGACAAATGAAGAAACAGTATTAAAATCCACAAACATTAGACATCCAAAAATTGTTCTAAATGGAACTTAAATTTAAAGCTAAAAATTTTACAGTTAATGAAATGAATCATGTAAAATTATCTTTTAAGGAAAAATTTACAATAAAAAATTCACTTTAGATATTCTAATTATTTTCTAATACATCAAAACAGAGTTTAGCATTAAGTATAAAACATTAAACAATGCATAAAAATGCTAAAAATGTAAAAGAAGTATTTTTCTTTAATTTTAGAGAACTATAATAGAATTCTCTTAACAAGTAGAGTGCCATTCAGAAATCAGTGAAATATTTTTTAAATTCGTAGTAAATAAACAACACTGCCAATATTAGGTGTTATTACACTGACGTAAAAGTAAACTAATTAAGTTTTATATTATGCCAAACTAAAGCACAAATTAAAAACGTTTGAAGCAAAACCTTGGAAAACAAAGCAGAAATGAAACTAAGTTAATACTAAAACAAAACAATAATCATTAAATTTATATTAAATAATCATTAAAGATAAATAATTGTTGATAATTCTTTAGTCTTTGTCAAGGAACAGCCGAAAGAACTACCAGCAGAGCCAAGTTTCTGAGTAATACTAGTTGAATTGCAAATTAAAATAATCGGTAATAAAATTTACCTACATTCCAAACATAGTATCCTCATTTTCTATAAAAAAGGAATCGTTTTGTTTTTTAAATTTAGATCCAATTTCATTAAATGAGAATATAATAATTCAAAATATAAATAATTTAAAATGTTTTAAAGATATTTTAAAATGCAGTCATCAAGATGTAATCTACTACGATGTGCTTCGAATAAAAATATTTATTTAATATACGAAAGAGAAAAAGAATAAGTCAAAATTCAAATAAGGACATTTTTTGTATTTAAATAAAAAATTAGTGACCTGGAATATCAAAAGGGTAAAATGTACATGTTAATAAAAACAAGATAATTGGAGGAACTAAAATCCAGAAAAGGCGAAAATGCCTAAGCTTTGTGAATATAGGAACTGACAAGTACTCAGAAGTAAAAGGCAACTTATTTCTAAAATTAAATTTCAATTTACATTTAAGAAGAAATTAGCCAATCAGGAAAAAAAAATTAGCTAACAAAAAAATGGTACCAAGTAACCAGTGTTAATCATTACTGAATATTTATTGATTATTGTTTTATTTTACTATAATTTACTTTCATTTCTGTTTAGTTTTCCAAATTTTTACTTCAGTTATTTTCAGTTTGTGCATTCCTGTTGTATAGTTTGAGACTATTATTTGATATTAATTCTATGTATTTTATCTCGCTCTTAATTAATTTATTTCTCATCATTTTTCAGTACATCGGTATTATTTATTAATTAATTTTTTTTCAGTTTATGATCTCTCTCTCTCTATCTATATATATATGCATATACATCAAAATTTCATTAAACTCTCCTAGGAAAATTTCAAAATTGTATTAAAAGAAATCTATTAAACCTTTAAAATATTAAGCAAAAGTTTAGAGGATCCAATACTATTTTTGAAAATACTAAAACTCTACTGTCTACCACTACTATTGTCTTATTTTAGTTTATTTAAAGTGAACTAAACACTTATATTTAAAATTTTATAAAACATTTTGGATTATTCCTGTTTTAATGCTCCAGTTCGACTTCTCAAGGGGGAAAAATCTGAAACGTTAAAACCTAAATAATCCAAGAGAACTGAATCACGTTTCGTTCCGCATGACCTTTTGAGCAATTAAATATTAAAATAAACAATAAAATGAAAATGAAAGTTGAAAACATTACATGCAATATTTACACCCTAAGCTCAAAACGTTTGCGATTACCTCGACGTGAAACATTTTCGCACAAAAAAATTTAAAAATTTTTAAAATAAAAACTATTATTAAAAATACAAAATAAAGTTGCAAGGAAAATCTTGATAAACAACACGTCAGATTACACCGAAAATACAGCTGTTAATTTGACCGTAGAATTTAAACTTACAAAATATTTTATACGTAACAAATTTGCCAATTTTAAAGGTATGTGAAACATTATTGTAAAAAGTCATTATATTAAACGCCTTTATTTCAAACTGCTAAAGAGAGAAAAAGAACATGAAACTTTTCCGTAGTTTAAAAAAATAAAAGAAGGTAAGAAAGTAAGAAACATAAAAGAGTATAAGGAAATAATAAAATAAGAAATATAAAAGAATAGAAGAAACTTGCAATAGTCATATATATATATGACTGACACCTCATAGCGCTCAATGAGCCGATCTTTTCTGATGTTGGAAGGGTTTATATTTTGTTGACTGATCCCATAGCTGAATGACAACAGTGATGTTTATTTCTTTCAGCATAACACTTTCTGGTTCATAAACACAGAGACAATTATGGAAAAGTTTTAAGAAAGTATCTCAATCAAAGTGTGCCACTAATCTGGATAGGATGTAAGGAAATGATGCATCAGCGCAGTAGCCAATGACTATTTAGATTGAGCTTCATTAAGCTCATTCATTTAAGAAATTTAAGTTCATTTAAGTTCATTCATTTAAGAAAGTATCTCAATCAAAGTGTGTTACTAATCTGGATAGGATGTAAGGAAATGGTGTATCAGTGCAGTGGCCAATGACTCTTTTTTTTTTCTTTTGGGTGTCTGTCACAGGCAGTATCTTCTTTTCCCATCGACTTTCAGGATCTTCACAACCATATCTAGATGCTGCGACTTTGGTAGATTGTAATATACGTATGGTGGACAAAATAATTTATCGAACAAATGTACAAAAAGGAAAAGAATGAGCACTTGTAAAATGTGTATAAAAGAAACTTATTTGTTCTCTTCTATGTTGTAATAAAATTTAACATGGATTACGAAGGTTACTTCTTATGAAATTTTTAGACGTTTCACGGAAATATGAAAAACACTATAATATCTAATAAAACTCAACCTTAACGCAGTTCAATTTTAAAAGCTACGTTTATTTGTTCACCTCTTTTCTGAGCGTAAAGTGATATAAATAGAAAAATATAAAATTATTAAAAATGGATGTTACTGTTTGAACAAATAAAAAATAACATAAATACATAAAGAGGCTAATAGTCTCCATATTACTGTAAAATTTTATCTTATTGATTATTTTTTTAAATAAAGATGACAGCACACTCTAGATTCAAGTAAATAAAATAATTTTGAAGTGATTGGTGCTGCACTGAGTAGTGCAAGTATATTAATTCTTGATGTATTTATATTGTCGCTATGTTATTTATGTTTAGTATTTTTATTGTCGTTTTGAAATGGCATCAGTTTATCGCAAACTGAAAACAATAAATACTCCTAACAGATTTTTTTCGATGCATTTAAATGCATCATGATAAAAATTGAAAGTTAAAATCATACCATGCCTAGTTTAAAATTACACTTTACTTTTAACTATTCGTTAAAAGTGCACTGACGATTCATAAAGATTATTCTGTGTTTGCATAAAGGAAATATCGTTTCGAAATTATGCTTTCAATAGAATTACAACAGTTTTAGTTAATATACTAGTTACATAACCCATATAGCATAGTTACGTATGCAAATAACCTCAGCGTAAAACATATTATCGAGAATAAGAGAATAACTATGAATTTTACAATGTATCATAAATATTGTGTGTCATTTAACATATTAGACTAACACCAACCATTTCATTAAGTAAGTGTGCTAGCCAAGAGCAGAGTTAAAAATCCATACATGCGAGATGCCTGCCTAGTTTTTCTTGGAAAATTACTACCATTAGGACATTGGAGGAAAAGAAAGAACTTAGACAACTGATGGCAAGAAAAGTAAGTTTTCAAGAAAAGGGAATAAAAATAAGAATTTTATTTCCTAAATTAACATCGCAGGATTGAAGCAAAAAAAAAGAAAGTTGAGTCTCCTAAGTGGAGACCTACTTTATCTGAAAGGCAATTTAGCTCTCGGCACGTTGGGGACAACTCTAGCAGAGCCATAACTGGTGCACACACAAAAAAAAAGATCCAGCAGGACAATAACAACAACAGCAATGACTGAGCAAAAAAGCCCATCAGCCTAATTACAATGAGTATCTAGCATAGTTCTTCATGGATCTTATTTTTATCCACGACATTCCATGTCGGGTCGGGTCCATTCTTCGAGGCTGGCAGAAGGCGTAGGGGGGAAAGCCAAAGAAATAAGCGATGTGACAACGTTCAGCCTCAGGTGAAGGCCTCTGTGGCACGTGGCGGTGAGAGCAAACGAGGAGGTGGAGTGAGGTGGATCAAGACAACCGCCACGTGATGCCAGATGGGTCGAGGCAATTCCGTAAATGGTTTTTGGTGTGTCCCATTTGTTTCAGTTAGCGTCAGTGGAATGCGGGATAATGGAAGCATGACTTCTGCAGCTCCCTTTCTCTCTCTCTTTCTCCTCTTCCTCCAAGCATCCCCTATGCCCGATGCTCCTATGGATAGAGGGCGATCAAAGAGAGAGAGTGGAGGAGTCCGGCAGGGGAGCAGCATCCAGATTGCGTGCCCGTATAGTACTGGCCGTTGGGGTGTTGATGAAAAGGCCGAATCCAAGGTCCTAAATCGTATTGACTCCTGCAATTTATGGTGGCACTGAACTCTCTTCCATTGAGTGGATTTGGTGCTGCCAACATTTTAGAACTGTTCGTAGGGGAATCAAATCAGAAATAAATGCACATATTTTTCCCAAATGATGCAGAATTTGTAATCATTTAAAAATGTCTTTTCGTTTTAGTAAAATATTCCAAATATTTTTCGCCTTTTTCCTTTCTACCCTTCCCCCCTCCCTTTTAAAAGCAGCGTGGAGGCCTTAAGGTCGTTATAAATTTTGAAGCTATGGAGAAAAATATTCATTTTATACCATTTTTATCTTCTTTTCAATAATAACCAGAATGAATTATTATTCTTTTTTTTCAGTATATTTAAATTTTATCACAAACAGCGGAGATTGAATTCAGTTTTAAGGTACTGATAGTCATAAATAAATATGAATTCTTATAATTTAAAACTAAATTTAAATTAAACCAGTGTTGTAACAATAATAAATCTATCTGGTTGACAAAACTATGTTATTTACAATTCAATTCTGGGAAAAATTAACGTATACCATTATGGAAACATCAAGTAGATAATTAAAATTTATTTCTGCTTTTCTTCTTTTAGACAGATATTAGAAAGATATGGCTCTAAACCATGAGTTTTAAGCTTTTGTCTCTCTACAATTATTTGATTTCTGCGATTGCAGAGACTGTTAGGTTTCCAAAGCGAGAAATGTCACAAATGAATGATGCTCTCACATGGTTCGAACTATGGATATTCTGACGGCTAGCCAGGCTTGCTAGAAGTTACACTATGACAGCACACACAGGAGAAGTTAATAATTTCTTACATTCTCCAGTCCCCTTTAAAAGGCGACTGGGGTGAGAGTAATGCGACCTAGTCGGCAAAATTCAAGCGGTGGCTATTTATCATTCACTATATTTTAGTTCGGGCTTTACATGAAGCCAGATAAATATAGCCGAAAATGCTACCATTTACAATACAAGAAGACGCACGAGGAAAGCAGTACTTCCTTATATGATAAATCAAGGACTGTTAGATAAATTAATAACCAGCTATTCTAGTACAATTTTCCTTTAATTCTGATGATTATTGAGAACACTGTAAGAGAAACACGTTAGGTTTAACCGTGAGAATAACACGTTAAATTCTTTTTGTATTTCTGTTTTGTTGAATCGCGATGGCCATTTGAAAATTCTTGAGTCTCTGTATGCTGTTCGCTGTTTAAGTCTTTATTATTAAAGTGCTAAAGAAGAGTGAAAAATAAAGATTTATTTAAAAGGCTGGCAAATGGAAAGTTATTTACATTTCAAAATTCTGCTTCTCTTTGATTTTTACGTTCTTTTTTCAAATTTTTCAAGTATTTAAAAACTTAATCTTTAATATTTGAATTTTAAGTTAGAGGAATAAAATTTCTTTTCTCTTCCGTGAGAAACGATATCTAAAGGTGTGGATAAGGTAGCTTTGAAACCAAACTGGATCGAACGTTTCTCTCAGAATTGCTTCTTTTCTAAATTTATAACTTGATTCTAAATAAATCGCGACAAATATTTTGCCAACACGTGGCAGACCTTAAAATGCTAATATATAGAAGCTAAAATTGCAAAATTATTTTTTTTCCTTTTATTTATCTTAATAAGTAAAAGTGGTAAAATTATTTTTAAAGTCTTTAAAAAAATATGACCATTAAGACTGCTTTATGTTTGCCCTACTTTAGCTTCTTTTGCACATAGCTGAAGAAGAAGAGGTTAAGAAAGCTAATTTCATTTTTCCATGTTACTTACCATTCACCGTTTTATTATCTGAATTGATCGCTGACAGGACGGGTGGTTTGGTGTCTTTTCCAACACAAGAGGTGCCACTGCTACCTCCTTCTTTCATGTTAGACACCGTGCTGTCTGTTCCATTATTGGTGGTTGAGGACGTGCTTGTGCTGCTGCTACTGTTGTTAGGTTGTGAGTTTCCACTGCTCTGCTGAGCCTGTTTCTGCTGGTTCAGACGTTCCTGTTTGCGAAATTTGGCCCTCCTGTTCTGAAACCATACCTTAGAAAAAGAAAGAAAGTCAAATGAGCATTTAGAATAACACAACTGCGCACTCAAAAGTATGGATTTATTGAATAGTAATAGTAATAGGAAACCCAGATTTAATCACTTCAGGATGTGATTTAGCATATTTTACTTTATTGGTATTAGAACCGGTTTAAGGGCCATGAAATTGGGGAGAATGCATAATTTCATACATTCACCACCACTGGCGAATCTAGGGAGGGAGTGCTATGGGGCTGTAGCTTTTCCCAGAGCTAAACCAGAATTCTTGGCTTTTTTTTAAAAAATCACCACACCTGTTTGTTCTTTATGTCCTTTAAAAAACATGGTAACATTGCTTTCTAGCCCGACAGGCTCGAAAGTTTGCCCACTTCTGTAGTCATTCCACTTGTAGAGTTAACGTGGTCAAGAACGTTTTTGGCTAGTTATTTCATTGTGTTTTTATTTAGTTATCGAAAGTACTGTAGTATCTTTTGTAATTCTTCTTGTCAAGTGTATAAAGTCTGTATAGCGTTTTGTTTTACATAAGCCATAAGGGTTGATACTCAGTAACTTTGCTACTTTGGCATTAGTGAATAGCATTTCGCCAAATTTCTTAATTTCCGAAGTAGAACATTATTGGAAAAAAAAACTTATTGCAACTGAGCTCGATTTTATGAGAATCTGATTATTTTATTATTATTATTAAATTATTATGATTATTATAGCTTCAATACTTCCTTTTTTTAAATTTTATGATAATATAACTTCCTATATGAATAATGCTGTATTATGTTGTTACTGGGACTTACATCACTTGTCTGACACTAACATCAGAACAAGCCCACGAAATTCATCTTTGAAACGCTTTGAAATGCTAATAACGATATCTATTGGTAAATTTAAAGCTTCTTTAGCTGAGAAATCAGCACTTTCATTTTCATGGAATCCATGATGACCGCACATAAGCAAAACGGACATCAGTTCCCCTATTTCTAAGTGAAATGACAGTTAGTAGAGTTTCGATTAATTTGGATTCCTTTTGGATATTAAAAAATTAGCAGTTTGCTTTCATTTGTATTTTATTACAGAAAACTCTGCACACCTTAAATTATTTTTCGATATATTCACCATGTGCATTAAGGCATATGTCATATCATGGCATTAATTGCAACATATCCGCTTCGTAAAATTCGGCCCTCTGCGACCTGAAGGAGGTTCTGGACGTTTGCCCTGATCTCATCATCCTCTGCAAAGTGCTGGCTGGCAATACATTCCTTGAGATGAGAAAACAAATGAAAGTCGGATAGAGCTAGGTCCGTACTATAAGAAGGGTGGCAGAATTGTTCCCAGCGAAAATTTATCAAGCAGCGTCGTCATTGCGTGTGCGATATGGGGTGGCGTGTTGTCATGCACGAACACAATACCAGAAATCAGTAGTCCACACCTTTTGTTCTGTATCGCAGGCCGTAACTTCGTCACTTTCTCACAATAAGCTATAGCATTGGTTGTTCTGCCTCGTTCTATCCAGTTCATCAACATTCCTTGATAGTCCTAAATCTCGGTGCATACTGTTTTATGAAGAAAGAGGCGGCTTTGGTTTCTTGGGTTTCATGGAACCAGTATGTCACCATTCCAGTGAGTGTCACTTCATTTCAGGTGTCTTGTAACAAATCCATGTTTCATCGCCTTTTAAAAAATTCATTTTCTTCCGTCGCATAATGCTGCAAAAACTCCAAGGCTGCTCTCATGCGTTTCCGCTTTTGCACGTCCGTTAGTGTTCGTCGGGACCCACCGCGAACATTGTTTTTTGTAATGCGAATATTCGGTCACAGTTTCGTGTAAAACAGATAGTGAAATGTTTTGAAAATGCATTGACAAATCAGAAATCGTGAATTGCCTATTGGAACAAATTTTTTCGTCGATGCAAGCCACGAATTATTTGGTTATTTGGTAAGGCGAGAGCTCTACTTTACTCCTCGTCTTAGACATTTTCCCTTCTTTCGTTAAACATCCTAACCTACCGTATCATACCTTCTCTCAGCGTGTTCTCTTCGCAAGTTTCACTTATCTGAAGATAAATTTCACAAGGTTGAATCTTATTTTACAGCTGGTGGGCCGATTGACTGAAATTACTATTTACCGACTGTTTACCGACGAACAATGACTTCAAACGTTAACGTAAACAAACAAATAGCTAGGCTAATTCGTTTTCAAGTTGAACGAGGTAACTACGTATGCGTGAGCTTCGTCAGATACGCAGGAGATATGCGCAAAGCTTATTTACTTTCTGGATCAGCTTAGTACTTTTATCAAATATGAGATGATTTTCAGCTTCTGAGGAGTCTTATTAACCAAAAATCATAGTCACTTATAATCAATTCTCTATTTAGTTCATTTCAAATTAAAGCAACTTTTATTTTAATAGTTAAATACATTAATTATTGCTGCTATGTAATTAAATTCTATGAGCATTTTTAAAAGAGTTAAAAAAAGGGGGTTGTCAATATTATTTTAATCTTGTAAACGAATTATTATAAAATGTAAGGAAATAATTTTTTTAAGACTTATCAAAAAAATTATTTCTTCTTTATTTCAACATCACACATTCTAAAAATTCTATTTTAGATTCTACTTAGATACGTAACTGATGAACTGTGCTTTACAATAACTTTTAACAGATAGTTTTTCCATATGAACAGTTCTTGCTTATATAGTTTTATAAATATATTTCTTTACGTAATTTCAATCTGTGTTTACAATCAAATATTAAGGTCATTATATATTTAGATAATATTTATAGTTCATTATAAATTTAGATATATTTAATAACTAGATTTATTCACGGCAGCATTTACAAGAGTTTGTAAATGAATAAACCCTTTATTTCAAAATACATTTATAAATAATTTGACAAATATTTACGTATTTTTTAAAGGCAAATGCATGAGTTTTAGAAGGATATGCATAAATACTCATACATATTTAATGTTTTTCATTTTTGGCATGTGCAACTCTTTATTTTCTGTGCATTCACTATGTTTTTCGAGCAAAGTAATTTACAATAATTTAGTATATATCGGAGATTTTATGTAAGCAATATGAATAAATATAAATTGAAAGAACATTACATGCATTATTTTGAATAAGCACTCAGAATAGAAGGAAAAGACAGATTTCCTTCCGTTCCTAAGTTCTTTCCTAAGTTCTCCACGAAGGCATCTCTCATCTTAGACAGATAACCCTTGCAGGCTTTACTTTATTTAAAACTTAACCTGACCTATGTGTCTAATGACAAATATTCTAGCATGAATAATTTTATACTTACATTTAACCATCAGGTTGCAAATTTTTAACTTAAAAATACGTTTTTGGATACATTCAGTATCAAATTCCAATATCCTAGTAAATATATTTTAGCAGAGCATTCAAAAACTCTCTTAGCAATTTCACCTAATTTAATAGTTCTCTGATAATATAATAAATAACAATTATCCATTTCACATTTAAACATTAATCTCATTGTCATCAGATCGCAATCTTGATTGCCTTACTCTGTATATGGACACTGCTACAGTTTTTGAAACAATTAAAGGAAATAATTGATCTAAATTCACAAATATCTTAAATAGCACATTGCAAGGAAATCCAAAATGTAAAAATACGAAAAATGTATTGAAATATCAACTAACAGCATTAATGATGCTTTTTTCATGTCTTGAAACTGTTTTAAAATTAGCAGACCACAACCCAATCTCTTCTCGTTTTAAGGGATTAGACAAAGAAATAAAAACTGGTTACCTTTTATTCAATAGTATATGTATTGAATAACAAAGAATTTTTCCTTGTTTGAGCTAATCAGATAATTATAAATCTGATGTCATTAAATTCCTGTTATTAGGAGAGGAATTCTCGTATTCATGATGTTCAATATTTACTATCATATCCTTCCTTTCCCTTTTCATTAATTTTACCGCTTGAAAATTGACAGAGGAAAATAGGCTATGTATATCATTTCTAAGAGAAAGAAATTACAAGGCGTATATGTGCACATATATTTATCTAGTTACTTAAAAAGTGCATCTTCGATTTCCATCGTAGATATCGCATCTAGATGAATAAGATTGATTGGATTATTTAATTATGGAAAAGCACATTAATTAGGGCTATCTGCCTGAGGTAAGAATTGCCTTCAGAGAGAACTTTCTGAGGGAAACTGTCTTGTAGTCATGTTACACACGAGAGAAATCACGAAAATACACATACAACCAGTTTGTTCAACGAGATATGAACCCAGATCGAACTATCAGTATTCAGCTACTTATCCATTTGATCACTTGTGGGTAGAGGCCTAAGGTGGATAGCAGGAAGAAAGACATTGGGCATTTGACCTTAACAACTAATGTGCGGTTTTGGAAGAGAAAGAGGTGTCTGCTCGCTCCCGTACAGTATATTTATTTATTTATTTTTGTCATGACCTGCTCTTATGTGATTACTATATAATTCCTCTGAACAACATCCTACATCACTGGTAAAGAGATGCATTTGGTCTAAGGCCTTTTCTTTCCTTCCTTTAAGTATTTCGGAAATGAACTCGCCAGACTTCTCAACGTCAAATGTTCACTGAGGCTAAATTCCAGTAAGTTCGAAACGTCGAGCTTCGAGCGATACTCGCTAAACATTTCTTAAGTTTTTGACAGTTCTTTTCTCTCTCTTTATTAAAACCTCCTCGAAAGCTGAATCTTTTGATACACTGGAACGTTTAAAGAGAGCAGACGCTAGTAATACCTTGAATCTCAGGAACTGCTTGTTAGCTATATTCCGTGCCTGTTCTATTTTTCTTTTCATCTCCTTCGTATTCCATAAGGAAGTGCTGCCATTTCAACTTTAAAATTCTCCAAATTAGTGACATTGACACTAATAAGACTCTCATAAGACTTTTTTCATTAATTTTCATAAGAATGTTTTAGAACTTAATTTCCTATTTACTTATTTAATCAGTTTTATGGGATTTGAGTACTTTAGAAAATCTACTAATAATTTATAAATGTGAAAAATTTCAGTTATTTTTAAAATATTGTGAATAATGAGACTAAATCCAGCCAGTGATATAGAGGGCCAACTACATCCGGAATTTAATATTTAATAACAGTTTTGAAGGTAACATAATACCTCCTCTCCAACATAAAATTCCTCTTTTACATTTTAAAATTTTCATTTAAATGCTTCATTTCTTTCAGCATGTAAAGTATTCATCAGCTACTGCCCATTGCATTAATGGTACCATTTTTATAGAATTTGTTTGGTTATTGTTATAATAAGATACCTTTATAAGAAAAAATAAGGGGATTATAAAAAGATATGCTTATTAAAAACACCTTTCTAAAAGTAAGGTAAGAGGCTTTTGAAAGTCAAAAATGTGGACCGAAAGTTTTATATACGAAATTAATGTTTAAAAAAACTGAAAGCTTTCAGATTTTATATTACGCCCAAATGCACGATTTTTTAACGTTTTGTGTATCACATTTATTTATTAATTATCATGTTCTTCGCACTTAAACCATGAAATTCAATCCAACAGGAATATCGCAAAATATTTAAAAGAGCTTATCTTTAGAATTTCCGATACACAGTCTCGCGCATTGTAGATAAAAATGTCTTTTTCCCGTACAGTGTTGCCATTACTCACTTTGAAATCATTGAGTTTCTTAATTAGAAACTCATAAATGCTTTACAAAATATGAAATAGATAGTAAAACAAATTCCAAATTTGGACTTCAAGATGCTCGCATTCGGGTGGAAACGTACATTATTTAAAATTGGATGGCTATAGGTACCGTTGTTTTATCAAAGTGCGATAAACATATATACATTTATGCAGATTCTTCATTACTTAATTTCGTTAAATATCAATCATACAGCGCCGTAATATTTGATGGCAACAACTTCAAAAGCGAATCAACGTTTACAGTGAATCGACGCAAAATGCCAAAACGAAATTAATATTGCTTCTGAGCGAATTCCCCTTTGTGTCTTTGGGCTAAAAAAATAGTTCTTAGTTATTTACAAGGAAATCAACTTCATGGAATTTTAAACATCGGATAAAATTTTAATTTTTATGAGCGTGGAAAAATTGTAACATTTTGAATATTAAATGGAAACTTTAAAATTAACAGATTAATCAGTGATTATGAAAGCTTGTCAAAAATTTGAAAAGGAATGTATATGGATAAAATACTTCTAAAAAAGTTTAAAACACTTTTCAGTTAGCTGAAAATATTAATTATGCTACATAAATTAAAAGAAGCATTATTATTTTACCATTCTTCATGCATTAAATAAAGCATTCAAAATTATTATTCTTTTTACGCAGCATTAACATTATTCATGTTATCAAAGCATGGGAACGCTATTTGCCTAAGGGGAAGGATACCTTTTTAAAGGTGTTTTCAAGGGGAAGTGGTTTGTATTCATGTTACACACAGGGAAATTTACTAAAACTTCCATGTAGCAGCCGTTTTGCCTGGATTTGAACCTCAGTCGAACTACCTTAGTACAGCGGTTTTACAGCTCAATTGCTGGCAGGTTTAGCAGTTTTATGAAGACTTAAATAAAGAAATACCTGTAATAATGATTATTTTACAATAATGTTATTATTTGCAGAAAAATTAAAAATGAAGTTCTTACAAGATAAATATGTAGCAGTTTTTCCTTAAGAGGATAGATGAATTGAAGATAGGTTTTTAAGAAATCCTAACTTTAATTCATGTATCCTTTGCTTTTTATCATGTATTCATGTATCCACGTATCCTTTGCTTGTTGAAAGAAAGGTCTGTGTCAGATGCTTTTCAAATGCACAGAATATTTCTTTAAAATTAATGCCAGTCTAAATTTAGATAAATATCAATAAAATTTATTGCTTATTATTAAATATAAAATATCGTAATGATTATTGTGATATTCACGTTATTGTTTATAATTTTTAAAAGATTTCTTAAAAAATGAAAGTTTTTTTTTTTTTAAATTAGAATAAAAAAACGTCTTTGCCAAAACATAATCAAGGAATGGCAATGTTCGTTGTACTGGGTTTTCTGAAAATAAGCGAATTATCATTTCTAACATCTTGAAGCACAAAATCCTTTTCCAAGTAAAAAATTACTGAAGCTTTTAAACTTTTTTTTTCCTTTAAAAAGTAACTTAAAATATCTTTTTTTTTAAAATTCACAATAATTTTAAATAGAAAATTACCACTTTTCCGTCAAAAAACTTGTTCAAACTCTGTCGTCATATCAGTTCACGATTCCTTGCATAATTAAGATCAGAAAAGGTAATATTTGAAAGATATGTGTTATCAAATTAAAGGAATGGTAGTCTTAAGATTAACCTTAAAATTTTCACTAGATAATTAGTTCATTAACTGCAATTTCAATTTATCTTGTATTCTTAATTTTTGCCTAAAATTAATATGATTCACTCTAAATGTTTACTCTAATTTGTGCGGGTGCGCAATGACTGACTAATTTCTGAGCTGGCGACTTTCGTTCCTGCTCATATACGACTGCAGGTTATTAATTCCGAAAAAATTCAGAGTGATTTAGATTTTGCATTGCGTATATGTTGCCAAGCCACAGTTTCATCTGGCGTTCAATAAGAAAATGTATCACACATTTTTTAGTCATCTTTCTTTCTCTTTTTTTTTTTTTAGTTCAAAGGGGCTTTGTCTCTGAAGGACTATTGTTTTCGTTTTGCGATTTTGCGTCGGATCACTCTGAATGCCCGACCCATTTTCAAATTGTTGCCACTAAATATTATCGCCCTGTATTATATTTAAAGAAATTAAATAATGAAGAATCTGCATAAATGTATATATATTTCTCGCATTGTGATAAAACGGCGGTACCCACAGCCATCCAATTTTGAATGACGTAATCCTGCTGCGAATATAGGCATCTGGAGGTCCAAATTTCAAATTTGGAATTTGTTTTATTATCGATTGCATATTTTGTAAAACTTTAAGGAATTTTTGATTAACAAACTCAACAATTTCAAAGCGAGCAATAGCAACGTTGTACCGAAAAAACATTTTTATCCCCAACGAGTGAGACTGTGTATCGGAAATTCTAAAGATAAGCTGAATTTAAAATGATTTTGCGATATTGCTCTTGAATCAAATTTTAGGGTTTAAGTGCAAAGAACATTTAATAACTAAAGGTAACACACAAAAGGTTAAAAAAAGTACCTTTAGGCGTAATGTAAAATCTGAAAGCTTTCAGACTTTTTTTTTTTTTTTAACTGTAAATGAAGGACCTTAACTGTCTTTCCAAAAGCTTTGTTACTACAAAAACTAAATTCCAGTAAGGAATAGAATATGGATTTTCTCGAATTGTGAATGTGTTCCTTACTGTTAATAGATCGAGACTTCACGCGTTCCTTTTTAATTTTAAGGCAACGGGCTGCCCGTTTACAGATAAAAATAAATTTCGCTAATGTTTAAAGCACGTTTCAAAATAGAAAATAAAAAAAGAGTCATATTTTTATTTTCTATTTTGAAACTAGACTTTTCTCAAAAGCCTAGTGATACTTAGGTGATAAATGAGTTTTGAATGTTGAGTTTTAAAGAAATGATTACATATGAATTTAACTTAACTGATATGTTATTTCTTCATTCAAGTCAACCGGAAAAGAACTTATTGTCTAGAAACGAAATAAGATGGTCGTCAAGAGTGGTGAAGTTGCGAGTTATTGCTGACGATTAACCAGTCTTCAACCCAACAGAGCTACCATTGCCTGCAGTGCCGCAATCATCGTATTAAAATATTTCGGTGAAATTGATCCAGTAAAAACAACAAAATGGACACCTGTAAACAGCAATAAACAAGGCAACTATCACTTCAATTATGGCTAATTTCGTGAAAATTCCTCAATATAGCACACATGGAGTTGTCCTTAGAAGCAGATAACGCCAGCCTAAGTTAATTTGTATGGGTGTTACACACAAATAAATGACATTTATGTAAGGTTCAGCTTATAGAAAAGCGAACTAAAGATTGTGCAAACAGCCAGCTGAGGTTCGGAAATATGGACTCCGCAGAAAGCTGGTGTCAGTTTCATGCTTACAAGATGGACTTCTTCGATGAGATTCTTTTCTTTGCAAATGACAGCTAAGAAACAAATTTGTAAGCTCACCATACAATAGAAATCATGATTTAAATCTTTCATTAATAGATCTCTCTAAATCTAGCGGTGACGCCAAAATTATGATGCTGAGCTTCTTCTATCCTTCATACTAATTATCCGGATTTCTTCTCGGTCAGTCAAAGTCGCTCTGATCATTTTAATTCAGAAAATGACACACCATTTATGTCCGTTTTATAAATCTGTATATGAATTAGGTTATTATCTCTCTCGAGGTAGCAAAAGACTAATTGCACCATAATGTTCTTTGAGAAAATTCTGACTTGAGCTTCTGCACCATATGTTTCTTTTCTCATTTAAAAATTTCGAAAAAGTTCAAGATGGCATCTGAGATGCTCATATTGTTCATTAGGTACCATTTGTTACCCATGCAATATACCCAACATTTAATTCCGAAAGTCTGCGAAATCGGGATGTGTTTTCGAACTTTTGAATCATCTTGTATAATATTTTCATAGATCTTCTTTACCATTGCGTTATTAATTGATGCGATTTAAAACTCATGTGCCAAAATTTCTCTATTTTTGAAAGTACTGAAATAAGAATTACTGATCTGTTTTTTAAATTCACGCTTTACAAATTAATAATAAAGTACATTCAAACGTATATTGAAGTGAACTTACGTAAAATTATATTCATAAGACAAATTTTATTTTGCCATAGGTTATCAGAAACTCGAGTGTATTTGCCCAAAGTCTCTGCATATGGATTGCCCTACGAATTGTTACGTCTTTTGGGTCATCGGCACATAGCCAGCAGCATCTACTAAACACGTGATTCTACGAAACGATGACTAAAAGTTTGTACACCGACTTCTAAATTCGAGCCCCCTTTGTTCGTTTGGTACCCCAAGTCCCTTTAATGCTCGTTTCCCGATTGGCTACGTCTTACCCCTAGTGGCGGTCCCTCAGACTTATCGAATTAACTTAATATCATTAGTTCCAATTAAGGGACGAGTCAACATTGGGTTTCTGAGTTTCAGGGGGCGTTTCCCCCCACCCCATCAGGGGGAGGATCAGCCCGAGGACATACAAAAGGGGTGGGGGAACGACTTTCAATTAGGAATCTGTTTTTCGTCTGCTGTTTCTTTTGAGTTGTTATTTAAGTGCAGTATTTCGTTATTTAAGCATAGCATAAATGTATAAAATGGATATTGAATGCATTTTGTTTCTTAATTGTTGTGCACAACTAATAGAAGTATATTAAATATCATATAGAAGTATATTAAAGTGTTCGTTATTGTGAAATTTTCGGGCTTAGGAATAAATTAAGAATTCAGGCAGCTATAAAAAGTTTAGCAACCTGATCTGGATTAAAAACTGGAAGATAACGTGTTCTTATGTGTGGATAAGATTATATGTCTAGATAAGATTATATGTTTAAAACATTCCTGACAGTATTAGTATTTATGAATTCT